>DWPT01004572.1:0-13085 GCA_018251895.1 Agathymus mariae mariae | reverse complement strand
GAACCCACTAAAACCACACGGTGTCGACACCTACCGCTTGGGTGCCGGGACAGTGTGCTACTCTCGCTCCACTGTCCTAGTACGAGGATGACATAACCAGGCTATAATGAACCTTATCACCTATGAATGTTGCTAGGATTTAACTGGGTGGAACGGTAGTCTAATAGGATATCTGGGACTAGTTCCTGGTCTGACAGACAGGGGATCAGTCACTTATACGGGTAAGGAAACAGGTTGCTTTAATTTAGACTTAAGGATTGGTAGATCCCGTTACATCTCAAGATTATTTCGGATTTACTTGAACAACTTGTATGAATACGTTTTATAACTTTAACATATCTTTGGAGATCATTCACTTGCAGATGAGAATGAATGAACAAAATATTATCATAATGAGTTAATTATTTGTACTTAAATAGACGACAGTCATCGCGAAAGCGTGTGTCATTGGCATCGTGAACGATTCCGAAATTTGGCCATATAGCATTGAAATGTAGTTAAATAATAATACAGATTGAACATAAGAATAATATTTATATGATTTTCATTTGTAGGACAATTAAACTTAACTATAATAAAACTCAAATCAACTTACGTGAAATCAACGTATTCTCCTTACATACTGGATTAGTTTGTAAATAAAACCCGTACTCTTTAAATTTGGGCTTATTTCAAATTATTCTGAAAAACAAATAGTATAAAAATAATCACGGAAGTAATTAAATTCTTAGATTTTCATTAAATATTTTTATTATTTAACATTAGTAGTTAATTATCCCAACAAAAATTAATAAATATTAATAAATTTAATAATCTATTATTTAATTATTATAACAGAAATATTTTTTCCGTAACACATTATACCATGTTTAGGCAGGTAGATATACATCTTGAATTGCGTAAGATGTAAAGCAGTTTCAAGGAAAACATCCGATAATGGAGTCGTTGAAGACGGTACCTTTCTTTATTTTTTTTCGACGGGGAAACCTTCAAACGGTACCCGGTACCGTGGCAGCGACGCCGGGTTATGTGGGATTTTTACGGAACTAAAACCCCCCGGGTGACCTTCCTCAGCGCTATGTAGATAGAGGACTTCGGGATCTCCATTAGAACGCAACCACCGTCAGCTTTAGATGTAAAGTTTACATACATAGATTGTAGATACCATGCAATAGGTGTATAAAGGTATATATAATAATACCTATTGAAGAGAGCGAATAACTAGAGCCGCTACTAATTACTTGTCCTAGCATGAATGGCCGTCAGAGTATATAGTTTGTTTAGATGCATAATAACCAATGAGGTGTTCCAAGTTAATTTTCAGAGAAATCAGAATTATAAATGACCAAAAAAATTGGTACACTGCTTTTATAATGATATAATGGAAAATTTTTGGACCTCTTTTAACAGCATAAAATTTTATAGAACATTTTTTAAAGTAAATTTGTTTTTTTTTTTTAATAGTTCATCACACTCCAAAGCTCTTATTATTTTCACATCGTAATTGATACATATGTATTATTAAAAAAAAAAAGTTTTTTCTCGTTATCAACACTATTTAACATGTATTCCGTATATCAAATATGCATATCTATAAACGCAATCCATGGTGTCAATGAGTTGCCTTATCAAGGACTAGAGTTATACGCGCAGTGAAGTACGTAGCTAGACGTCGCGGGAGCGGGATGCGGGGTGCGGAGAGCGCGACTGACCCGGATAGCACAGGGTGAACAACCCCGACACGTGCCACTTTCTAAAAAGAAACGCGTCGCCCGCGCATCCTTGCGTGGACAGCTGGATCACAGCTTCTCTATTACATGTTCACTATTCACTGCCCATTAACACTTAAACATCATGCGTACTCACTGGGTGATGCTTTAATACTTAGAGTACATACCGACATGCCCTTTGCATAATTTTGAATTAATTATAAAAATCTTGACCCTGTTTGTGTTCAAATTTTCCATGTTCATATTGATTTCGTATGAATTGCGCGGAAGCAAATAATTTTACCTCCTCAAACAAATGGACACGCTTTATTTCTTTTAAGTATCTAGTTAGTTGCTAACAAAAAAAAATGTTCATTTCAGCGAAAAATAATGAAGCAACTATACAACTTGTAATGCTTACAATAAACGCCCATGTTATGGCGATTATGCGTGTTGAGCGGATCGGAGTGTTACACAAATAAATATAAATTATAAACGTGTTTTGGCGTGGGAAAATCTATTTTAATTTTATATATATTGATTACATTTATAAATTGAGTCACATCAAGTTGAGATGAAATCAGTGTCATACAGATGGAGTTAGCAAATAAAGCCTTTGATTTCAATGTTAGTAAAATGCAATATTAAAAACACTAGAAAATCCAATTTATAGATAATTTAACCACAACGCCACCTACCGTATCATGACATAACTATGAACTATCTGGGCAAAATAAATACATGGTTTGAATATGAATTCAATCGATTAAGTTCAATATGATGACAAGACCACTAATGATATATGAAGAGAATTCTTAATTACTTTTACAAATACTGTATTAAATCATAGAAACGTCAGATTCAATTCTACCGTCTTACGTGTCGGATGTTAGTGTTCAGACATCACGACCTGCAGATGAATTTCATCATTCGTGATACATAATGTGACTGGCATAATAGTGTACGTAACTCGTTCTAGATCAATAGTAAGTATTCAGGTTCGTCTGTAGGTCGAATAAGGCACGATTGGTCTCTAGTATGAATCACATTTCCAGACAATTTCTTGTTTTAAATCTGAGTGTTGTTTATTATACCAACTTTTTGCTACCTCTTTTTCTAGTTGTTTATCGCTAAATGATCTGTGTATATATATATATTTATATATTATTAAATTTTGTCGAACAAGCTATTATAATTTGTTATTATAATTAAAAATATCTTTTTATAGAAATATCAACGAAGCAAGTGGCGCATTGATTTGATAACATGGATTTTAATAATAATAAATCCCATTTTCAGTCTGGTTTAGATAGACTAAGGAAATTTATTTAATAAATGGAAATAGTTACAAATCAAATACGTATTCTTAATTTGTTTAATTTTTTTTTTTAATGTGAAGGTTATTTTTATTTGACTTTATTTCAAATGAATAAAAATAGATGTAAACTTCGTGCTAAAACGCATAAAATGGTCGGTATTTATGGTTGTAATAACAATTATTATTGATTTATAAAAGAAACAGAACATTTTGCATTTAGATTGGTTATCTCTGTTGTATAGCTCTTTTAATGATGCATCTGATACTGTTGTAGTTATCATGGTTGTAACTGTTCATGATGCGTGTTTACCAGCGAATGGTCAAAGGGTGTACCCGTGCTTTACCCTTTGTGAGAAGCGCGTTTGTGAACTCCATCGAATTTTAGTAGCGACGACAAAATCACAATAGTCATATAGTCAGCGTTCTCCGAATCGCCGGCGTATGACCCCGTGCTCCGGCCACGTTAGACGGTGTAGCCACATCGCATATTCAATAAGTAGGATTATAAAAATAAGCACATTTTGATGTAAAAACTATTAAATGTAAAAATCAATAAATTAATATTTAAAAAATTACTATATATGTATAGTACCATGTACTAACAAAGCACACTAGCCCTAATAGGATTCCCTGTGTAACAGGTGGTACGGTGGATGCGCAAATGAGGTATCAAAAATATAGAACACTCGTTTATTTATTTTTATTTTGCCTCGACCGGAAACAAATCCGGGATACCTCGCACAGCGGACAGGGCCACTACAAACTGAGCGATGACTGTTCTTAAAAAAGCTGACGGTCATGATTGCTGTATGTAAATTTTAAAATACATATGGACATCAGATTTAAATATGGTCAAGCTTTAAATATAGTAAACTACACGTACTCGAATGACAAAACTAGATTTTGGAATTAATGACTATGGCATAGTATAATTTGATTGCCATAACTGAGGTTTAGTGCGCAAGATGCACTGGTTTATAAATTGGGTTACAATGATGCCAGAATTATTGGTCAACATAAGCTCCTTTAGCTGATTAATCACAATAATTGAGATCGAGTGTTTGACTTATCTTCTTAAAATTTTGCCATTAAATGTCACCCATCCTAAGTCAAGTGTCAAGATAGCCAGACCTTTTCGCCGTTTTGCATTGAGATAAACCGTAATTCATGGTGTCTCTACCGACACGTAATGTCGCGTTATTGTAATGCGTTGCGCAACCGCCGCCCCTCGCGTCGCAGCTTCGTCAAGACCACTGCCCTCGGGCTGACCGAGGAACATTTTTTTCAAGGGTGCCTCACCAATTCAAATGAAGTAGGTTCTATACGTGTAGGATGGAAGGTTATATGTTTTTGGATGTACTGAAGAAGTGTCTAGAGGTATTAGACCTCAAAATTATTTAACGTTTAAAGTAAGTGTCATTAGACATTGCAGTTAATATTATAATTTTCAAAGAATCTTGAACGGGATGGCATATTGTTTGAATTGTTTATTATGCTTATGTATTTTAATTGATGTACACATACATGTTATATACGTACTTCTCTTGGAATATATTAAATTCAAATAATAGATTTGAATATATGATTACAGTTCATACGATTGAATGATAGTATACCTAATAAGTACAAGATTTGTCTAGCGATAATTGCCTCAAGTGCAATGTGAATACTTATTTTTAATCGTATCTTTGACAACCTTCAAAACTATAATTTGCTCTTTGCTTGACTTATAAGTTTATATTGTATAGATAAATTCCCTGATTCCGTGTTGTTAATTTCTTGATACATTTTATTGTTATCTATTATGTTTCCTTAGATATATCGATGTTCATGAATTGAACTGATTCCAAAGTGTTCACATTGTATTCCGTCTTTGCTTTGCTTCAGGAAAACTACGTTTAATGTTTACAAATAGGAACTACACCTAAAATGGAAACAATCAAAACTTTGTTTAGGTAGTTCCCTCTACTAATTCCTATTCCACTTTTCCGGGATGAAAAATACGCAAGGTAATGACCCGTAATAGAATTTTTGTTGATTCATGATACATGCAAAGGAACACATAAAACAAATCAAGAAATACATTGCGACCATATAGAGCCTTTATTAATAACAAAAGGAACAAATTCGACGTTTTTAAAATTTTATTATTAGTAGGATAGACGCGTATTACGTAAGTATTATGCGCCAAAATTAGGTTTGCTATTCAGTAAACAGACCAGTCTTGCAGATTATTAAAAAAAATATATATACAATAACTTAATGTGGTGATTACTGTTACCTATGTTTTAAAGTACGATATTAAGTAAGCTAAGTATATATTTTTAAGCATGTATTTAACAAACTTCTAGTATTGTAACTATTATTAATATCTAAATAATATAAACTTATTTTAATAATGAGTCAAAAGATTAAAAACAATACATTCACTATGTAACTAACCATAAAACTATTAATTATCTGTGGTAAGTATTAATTAAGTTTTAATTGGAATTTTAACGATTCTTTTCGTCCTACAGAAAAATATCACTACTTACGATATCTTATAAACTCATGTTTATAATCCATAGATTTAACTAACGGTTTGTTGAGCAAAGTACAGTCAGAGTATTAAATGAAAATGGCGCTAGGCTTTGAGTAAAGTTTTGTGTTCATGAACGTGATGGTTAGGCATGGACGGGAAACTATAAAATGCACATGTCGCAGTCCGGATATGCCGTCCGGCTAAACAGAACTGGTCGAGATTCAGATAAATAAGTTTACTTTAGAAAGGTAGGTTGATTCATATGCTGAATACTTTGCCCAATCGATAATGGCGACGCCTGCCAAGCCAAGGAGTTCAATTGCCGGCCGGTTAGTCATTTATATAATTTTATTTTATAAATGGTCACCGCAAACCATTAGCATTGGTTACAACAAGGGTATTGACGGCAAAAAACGACCCCGCTTCTTATATAGTCCTCCGGCTCGCCGGGCTGGTAAAGAACATTGACAGCATGCTCGAGTTACGTCAATATCAAGCCAAGTGATATAGCAATCAGGTACCACATACAAGAGAGAAAAACGTTGCTATTGCATTGTCCTGTTCATAGTGGGGGCACCACGAGCAGAGAATGTTGGCTTGACGAAAACAAGATGAAGCTCTTAAAACGACAGCATTCAACTTCAAATTTGAGTATATGAATGTTACGTTTGTTCTAATGGAACATGATGCATATTGAGTATAAAGGAAGTTCTTGGATTTTCGTGAAATTTTTTCTACAGTAACTGCAACACATACATGGACGTTTTCCAATGGAGAGCGGGGCGGCGGAGAGGAGCGGGGCGCGGGGGTAGCCGACACACTTTCTGAAGGGCTCTAAAACCACGGCTTTTGTGGGCACCTTTATGAACCATCTATTCGTGGACCCTTGATTTATCACAAACTGTTAAGTTGGATTTTGTTGGAAACTAATATCTAAGCAGCTAAGAATTCAAATTCGAAGTACTTAAAGAATTCAGATACTAAGTATTATTAATAAGTTTAGAAAATAATTCAATTATGCAATAAAATTTATTAGGGAACATAACTGTACGTGTGACTTTTGAACAACAGCTCTGTTAAAGGTTATACTCGCACAATTTATTTGTTTTATCGATAAAATGGCCTATAGCTATATCATGATCCGATAGGTGACGCTGCAGTCAAACAATATTGATAGACTGGAACTATGTAAATTAAAATATATTGCAGGCAAATGTAATTAACATTAACATAATAGTAATTAACGTTAATCAAAATTAATTATTAAGAAGTCAAGTATGCGTCATTGTTAATTGGTTATTAGGTTTGTGTAATACTGCGATATTTTGACTTCATAACAAATTATTTTACGTGTAAATAAAACAGGACTTTATTTCCTTTATTACATTTCTTCTAGTGTATCACAATCACAATGCCTACACGATGGAGGGAGGAAGTAGGATAACGGTCTGCGCCCGCGCACGGTACTGCATGTGCAAGAACTCCTCAATATCTCATACCGTTCCCCCGTCTGCAACCAACAATGTGTCATTAAACTAGCACCGGCAACGAAGACCTACACCTCCCTCCACAGGTGTCGTAACTACAGACGGTAAAAGAGTTTTTAAGCTATAAATGACGTGTCTTCTTATGATGGACGTTACAAATGATAGTGGATATCGCCGCCCCGCCCGCTCTGCCGTTCACAACTTTTTGCTTGCAAATGGAAACTACGGAGACAGTAGGGTGAATCGAGGCCGGCGATACCCGACGTTATTCTATATGATGTACCTTTGGCAAATGCGAGATCGTTTACCTCTTCTATCATTCTGACATTAAATTTTCAACGCTTTGTCACGATACAATTGATATGTTGGGAATGATATCTGTCCTCCATCTTTTATATGTAGGTATATATGTCGATATAAGAAGTTGGTTTAAAAAAGGTTAACAGTGTTGAAAATCATCTTTCTGACCTCTAAATTATTAATGTCTACTTAGTGTGTTTATACAAATACAAAACCATCACTTTTCTGGTCTAACCTGTATTGATAGAAACTTAAATCGTATGTAGAGCAAATTTTATTTTTATTTTAACAACTTTTATGAGATAAAACTCTGTCTCCGATCTACCTGGAATATAATTTGATAAATTGATACAGATCAATAAAGATCATAAATAACAACGAATGAGCAGTCGAAATCAGCGGATGTAATTATTTTATCTGATTCGCAATAACATTTATACCTACTGAAATAGATGAGAAAATGTAACTTGTTGCATGAATTTAATACGGAGATGGTTACTTCACAGACCTAAGCACGCAGACGTCATTAATATGCTACGACCAAGTCCAAATAGGTAGGTAGCTGACGCCTATTACAAAATATTTTAAAATAGACTCAACATACAATTTTATACCGATATTGAACTTGACTCTGAGCATTTCGAGTGATAATGGGCAAAACACGTTTTGGACTTCCTCAAACTATCGAGGCTATGGCGAGGGGACTGCCCGTTTACACGGAATGCACCAGCGGTTGCGCAATCCCCGACCGGGTTCGAACGTGTTGCTCGAGGGAGACATAAAAAGAAATATTTTATTGTTGAGCCAACGCACCAGCTCAGGCAGGAGTGAGCGTCCGAGTAATAACAAAGACGAAAATCAGAGCGTCCCACGTAAGTAAAGGTGGGGGCGTCGTGTATAACTACATTCATTTAAAACTAAAACTGTATATTTTAAAAGAGATTTTGTGTTTAGTTTGAAATGTCTCTAGGTAATGTGAGTTTTCTTTGCATTTTGGATGTTTTCATTAATTTATTATAAGTTATACGTAAGTGACGATTTCGTCTCAGATTATTAAGCGCACTAACAAGACAAAAGCCATATTTGTCCCAATATTTGTGTATTATCAAACCGATTATTAATGAAAATGACGAATTATACATAAAGTTAAGTTGAGCTAAACTTCTTAACTACAATGATGATTCTGTTCGATTTTATATTCGGTTTAAAAATAAATTGTCACAGAGCAACATTATTTGCATGAATAATAAGGTTTATAATGGATAAATATAGCCAAGCATACTCGTAGATCGTCGAACGATGCGTCGCCTCTGGGGATCAATTGTGCGGACACGTGTTGCACCCGTTCCATGTATGAATTCATCTGTTTTCACTGTGTGTGTAGTTTGAATATTATTAGGTAAGTACGATGAAGTTGGAATTTTCCATCATATCTTTTACAAATTCTTACATTTCTCCATATGGACTCGATTGTACGAGACTCGGTGTATGTTACAGCTTACTGACTTAGCGGGTACTGATACGTTAATATCTTCAGTATTGTTACAAATTTAGAAGTCAAGTAAACATTGCCAATTCCTTACCATGATTACATACTGTTTTATATAGCTTGCTGGTACAATAAACGTCACGAGTGCAGCTGCTTTAGTACCAGAAGGAGCATAAATTAACGGGTCGGGCTTAATAAGTACAAGCAACTCAGCCTATTAACTATTATTTTAGACTACATTCTTACAACTAACTCATATACTAGAAACGTACGTGTGTGGGTTAAGATTTCCTGAGTGTAAACTTCATACACAAACGGCTATAAATATCAGGTATACTGGTATCCTTATGATAGCAAATGAGAAGGAAATCCAGAAATAAAGACGAATCAGGATCGCTTAATCTTGATCATTTGAAAAAAAGACTTGACTTTTATTCTACTGAGCTGTCCTATGCTTAGATAACAGCAATTTTAATGCTCGGAGCGCTCAACATAAATATTAATCAATTTTTATACTCGACATTTTTATAATAAACATGGAAAGAGCTTTCATTTTTATTAAAGATCTATCCAGCTGATGGTAATTTGTTGCTGCTGTTTGTAGCCATCCACAACAGCGGAGGAGTCATTGATGCGTTACCGGCCGATAAAGAGAAAAATTCACTTTTTAACTTCAGCTTTGTAACTAAAACACGTAAAAACATTTCACGGTTCATTTTATTTGGACGGTGGTACGTTGGCAGGTATGTAAAAAGTTTATGGCGAACAATGTCTCGATTACATCACGGATCTATTCGTATATGTGTTACTAACTATTATTACAAGGGATTGGATACCTTGTGTTTTGATTAACAGGCTCTACATGGCACCAGATTGCTTGGATTCAAGGATGG
This sequence comes from Agathymus mariae mariae, assembly GCA_018251895.1. Classification (NCBI taxonomy): domain Eukaryota; kingdom Metazoa; phylum Arthropoda; class Insecta; order Lepidoptera; family Hesperiidae; genus Agathymus; species Agathymus mariae. The sequence goes on along the minus strand of DWPT01004572.1, from coordinate 3,365 downwards.
TTGTATCTCTTAAACATCTTTTAATTAATCGACCAAGGCGGCTAATAGTGCTATGAGTAGTTTAAAGGTCAGTTTTATAAGACTGCTCAAGTTATTTTCGTGCTGATGATGAGAACGATAACCAAAACCTTAAGGGCCATGAAGTTTAGCTCTAGTGGGTGTCGGTGTGCAATGAGTGGAGTCCGAAGGAGCGCGAAGGTCGACACTCGAGAGACGCCCACGTTGCTCCCAACAGTGACTAGTGTGGTAACCAGCTGATTGTTTTGCAAGGGACTGTCCCAGTCTATCTTTTTTATACGCTATGCAAACTCCGTTGCATGTAGTATAAGTAGTTATATATATATATATATGTATTGTATTCAAATATCCATGGTAAATATTATTATTTAATATCTTTATTTGGTACAGAAATCCACGAATAAAATTAATGCAAAACTATTGGCAAGTTAGAGAGAGATGTGACGTCCCGTCATTATTATGTTACTCCAAATTAAGAACGTGTTTACTGCTGGAGGTTTTTGAATTATTTCTGCTTTATTTTTTGCCTTCATCCATCCTTGAGTCCAAGCCAATCTCCCCTGCTCGTGGTGCATTCTGCTGATCAACGGACGAGGCAAACGGTGCCTACGGTCGCTGGCCTCTGTATAACTCAGCTTAATCTCGATGATATTTGCATGCAACTGAAAATAGTTACATGTATTCTTCAACGTGTAAACATGATGCGTGGATATTTTGACTGGCTCCTCCTAAAATCGACCGTGAAATGTTTCATACGTGTTGGTTGCAGTGTCGGAGAGCCAGTGATAAGTTACAACAAACAGTTCAGATTTTGTCGTGGTACTTGACGTATTCATTATTGTACACATACCACTTAATATTTAGCCTATATCCATCCGAAATAATGTACCTCTCAAATGTTACATGAATTTTTGAAATAGATGCTGTCGTCGCGGAGATTACCTTCCGCATATATACAAACTCACAAAATTTGCACTCTCTGCTTATGATATTTAAATAAATACAGATAGGACTCATAGCTACAAGTCGTTGAAGCACCGTTTGGTAAGTTGTACAAGAGGCGTCTCATGCGGATTAGCAAACTTGACATATCAAATAAAAATATTTATTTTATGTATAATAATTCAGGAGTAGAGTATATTTTTTTGAATCAATTCAGTAGTTCATTTGATTACCCCAATTAAAGAAACAAAAGATTGTACTTCCCATAAATCCCATATTTTTTCCATCGAATATGGTGGTAGAAGCCGATACGCCGTTCGCCACTAGGTACACATTCTCTTGAATAGATGAGACGCGACAAAGGAGCGTCCAACAACGTATTTGATAAATTGCTGTTCGCGTTTTTAATTTATATAGCTTATTAATGCAACTAGCTGTTGCCCGCAGTTTGCCCGTGCGGAAGTACTTTTATTTTTTATCTATTTTCAGGTAATGTTTCTGTTATTGTCAACGTCGCAACAAACAATTTTTCCAACTCAAGTATTTAGTATACATTAGCAAGTATTTAGTAGCAATTAGCAGCATTCTACTAAAATAAAACAAAACAAATTAATTTCTCAATTGTCAAACATACTAGTGTCAAATAAAAATAAATAACACAGTAAAAGCACAAGTACCTGATATCCGGTAGGCTAAAATATTAGGACCAAATGACAACCTCCGTGTGTCTTCGCTAAACAATCAACATTATAATCAAAAGATTTTTTTTTTATTTTTATTATTTCTTTTCTTCGCCTTTATTATTTCTCCATTTTTGCCCCGCTTCTTCTGCACTCGGATTTGGCATTCTAAAATCAAATTTCAAAATTGAAAGGAAAGAAATAAACGGCCATACATTCAATCATTTCTTCGAAAAGTTCTGAAATAGAAAAATATAATTAGCCGTGTTCCATTTCATTTCATTTTTAATTTGTAAACATTTTTTGAAACCTTGGAAATAATCATATTCGTTATCTTATATACATATATGATAAGTAAATAATATGGAAAGTTATGTTTTTTAATTTAGTGTTACGGAGGTCTGCCGTTGTGCGCACATCATGGAAACTAGTTGAAAGATTTCAATGAGTTTTCTAAGTTTAATATCTTAGATACTTGGCCCTTATCCCTTTATTTAATAAAAAGTTATTTAAGTTTAAAGATACAATATTTTATAAGCACAGGGTGTTCAGTGTCAAGAAACATACATTGTTTATGTTTTTTTCTCTGCTTATACAATATTATAGTCAATATAATAACCAACGGAGACGAAGTCGCTGGTATCAGCTAATTAAGTATTTAATAATCCAGGTAAGATTTGTTTCTCTTTTTTACACCCTGATGACTAATATTTCTGGAATACATTATTTTCAAGTATCCTACTATGTGGTGTACGTGTGTGGTGTGAACTTGGTCAGAGTACGATAAATAGCAGTCAAAGAGTCCATATTTTTTTTTCTCTTAATATGGCATTGGCGTAAGTGCGCTTAGCCAAGCCCAAGCAGAGACCACAAATCAATAAAACTGTAAAAATAATTTTATAAAATATTAATTACAGATAATTTAAAATTTCATTGGTAAAATATTTTTTGAATCTGTTCAGCAGTACTAGAACTCACCACAAATACTTTTATATCTTTCACTTTAATCAAAAAAATATATACTGACGATTGAAGTTTCATTACAGACGATTAAAGAGAATCAACTAGGTATTTCGTAGTTAATAATGTTTCAATCAATTTGTTCTCCGACTAAAGTCACCATATGTAGTTGAATCTAAGGTAAATAAAAAATGTCTTCACTAATACCTCCCGACACCTTCCTAGCGACATCGTAGCATTGCCAAGGTTCATTTCAACATTTCCTTTTATTATTTTCTTGCTTTACAGTCACGTTATATGAAGTACATTATTATCTTTGTTTTTAATAATATACCTACATTATTGGCATAACAGATAGGTACTTTTAGAATATACATATTTTTTAAATTCGTTTAACGGTCGCTGCGATCACGCGTTACCTTACCAGTTTTTAATTTCCATATCAAAAAACACTGGCTTTGACTTCTTAAATATTATTAAATTATACACAACACAGTTTTAGGGTCACACAAATTTTACACATAAGACGTTGAAATTTATGGGACCGGAGAGAGCTAGAGAGGCTTCATTTAAATTAAATCTAATTGGTCTAATGCTATTATACAGAAAAAGAGAAAGGAGAAGAAAAGGTAAGGATATTGATAAATTCTTACTGGTTCTGGGTTATACTTTATTAAAACACCACACTTTTTCGTCAATTTGCTGATTTAATTAATATTCTTCGCTTAACCAACGTCTGGGTCGCTTAGAGGCTACCAGACTACT
>DWPT01004571.1:0-13085 GCA_018251895.1 Agathymus mariae mariae | reverse complement strand
AATCAATTAGATTTAATGGTTAATGAAAATGCTAATGCATTAAGAAATTTAATGCATTAATTACAACTCTGGTGGCGAGCGTAATCTGCATATATATCGTAATTCTCTATACTGAGGCACTGTCATTATGATCAACAACCGAAGACTGTGGACTAATGTACATGTGAATTTCAGCGTTCAAAATTCAATACCATCTCTATTTCTGTTACGAACAAAAAACTTGCGCCGACCTGCGCTGACGCATGGCGCCATTACTCCGTTAATATTACACACGCTCACTAACCAATCCGGTACTTCTGGTTGGTCGATTAACAATTCTTTACGCACACATAGATTTCACTTCAAAATGTAGACAGTTGGGCTTGCACGCCAATAATGATGTTAAGATCTTGGTGCTTAAGTCCAATTTGTTCAATATTATTGAAAGAATGTTATGCAGTTACGGAATAAGAATGTCGTAAGTACCATGACGTTTGGAATCGTTTTTGCCCGAAAGCATTTTGTTTAGTATCGATCGCTCAAAGCCGCGGCCTTGTGAACTACGTGACTAACGATTGTGTATCGATGACTCGGTCTCTCATTGAATTGTGATGTTTGATTATACACATCTTTGATTCACATATCGATGTTTCTAGTTCTCGATACAGTTATTGTTCTTCAAACGTTGACATGTTTTTTCATACGATTTAGTTACTTAATTTACCTAGTTTGCTTTGATGGGCAGTCAGCGCATCGGGGCCACTAATCGGCCAGCCACAAAATATGCGATACCAAGGACAAAAAAGGCTGTAATCATACTTGATGTAGATGTTCTAAATTTGTGTTATGATGGTTGAATGGATTGAGACAGAACTGGACACAAAATATATATATGTGTGAAGCAGATTTTTTTTATGTCTTATTAAATGAAGTGCACTGCATACCTATTTGCAATAAATTCTGGAGTAAAATCCAGGTTTCTCCCATTGCGTGGGCTGTGCGATGTACAAATGTATGAAACACTTCTTAAAAATATTTTTAGTAAATGTTGTAAACCTACAACGATAAAGACCTTAATTCAACCTATTTCAATGTGGATGTAAAATGTTCTCATTATGTCAATCGACTCATCGAAACTTTATATCTATATGCTTTAAGTGCTGTGAGAATGATTTGGTGTTTCTTGAATGCAACAGAATACATTCATTGATATCAAATTAATGATACATTCACAACCACGACCGTGCCATATTGAGCTTATCGATTATTTTTATCGAATACACATCGTACGTTACTAATTGGTAGACACTTAGTCATTCTTGCGTTTGTTTAGCACTCTGACAAATTCAATAATAGATTTTTTATGACGAGAAAAAAATCATAAATTTTATATTACGTAATAGCAAAAAGATGCAAGTTCTATCTAGGTTGGGCCAGCAATTAAGTTGGAGGGTAAAACGGGGTCAAGTTCAAAACATTTTTCTTCGTAATGCAGCCAATCGTTATCGGTGTCATAAATAAATGACTTGTTAATGTTAACATTTGCGAAGTCTCTCTGTTTACTTAACTTCAAATCCTTTTTTGTACATATTTTGTACTAGGTAAGTGAGATGAGATAAACTAATAAATTTCACCAATTAAATAAATAACCATTAATTACTTTGGTTTTAATTTTGGTTGGGAATATATTTTCAAATGGGAATATATTTTCGGAATAATGTTAAGTTGAATTTTAATGAAGCATTGTATTTTCAAATAAATAAGTGATTAATTATTATTTTAATATACCACACGATTTAATCGTTCGTAAATTATTTCTAAGACGTTTTGACATAATATTTCAAAGTAGAATTAAATATGTTCCTATTAAGTAACTTCATCGGTTTGCTACAGTCTGCTAGGATAATATTAATCATATGTTTTAAAACCGAATTACTAATTATGAAATAATCTACATTCAAGTCTAGAACGTTGAAAGAACTTTAACACGACGAAGCTGGACGACAATCGTGTCAGGTAGTTTTGTCAAGACACAGTTTAAACTTTATTGCCTGGCCACATGTCATAAAGAAGATCTCGGTCATTGGGCTATATCGGAAGGTTTCCGACAGCAAGAACTTTAGAAACTCCTGAACTGTCACTGATCTTCTGAAGTTCTACTGAAGTGGAGCACACGCCAGACGGTCTACAGTACATTATAAAATGTGTGTACTTTGAAGCCGCGATTACTCATAAGCACGAATTGTAAAATATTTATTCACGGAGCTGAAAACGTTGACGTCACCACGACCGACACGACCTACTCGATGTGTATTAATGAGCCGTTGAATACGAATGTTGTTCGATAAAAATGTTCTATTCGTAATTTAATACTGGATAGTATTGTATTCTGCTCAGTCACAGATAATTAGTATAGTTCAGAAGTACCTTTTATACTTAGCAACACGTGTGCTGTAGGGCTAGCTGCTAACAGTTAAGAGCCTCACTACGCTGCTGCAGAACGGATGGTTAGTAGCCACGGAAAATATGTCTTCATGATTGCCGTGCAACGATCATGCCCAGGATCAACAGTTTAGCGTACACTCCGGTTGGTTTACGATAAACATGAAAGATTTGGACGATTTTGTCACATAAATGTGTGCCCGGTCTAAACCGAACTAAGGTACTGTATTCGGCAGGCAATCGATGCCTGTTAAGCTAAATTATCGTTGAATATTTAAACTCGGGTGTATCGAACCAGTATGTACACACCTTTAAATCTTCAAAGCTAAATAAATTAAATTAATTATCAGTTGCTTCAGTAAAAAAAAAAACATCGGGAGGAAACCTGCGTACCTGGAAGTTCTTCTGAATATTTGAAATTCTAGGACATTAAGTTAACAAAACACAAGTCAGGCTTTATATAATGCTGTCTGCAAAAGTGCTCCATAATGTTAATTCCGTACATTTTTAACGCCTTATAAAAAACATACAATGCGCAGCGAGCCTTTCGTTGGACATAGGCTCATGTATGTATGTTCCGATCACTCTTTTATTATCACACCACTCGCTTAAGAATCGATGAGAAGTTCCATCCAAATGGGTTACTTCAAGGCAGTTCTCCAGTCAGATTTTTTGGTAAATTTTCGGTAAATATTGGTAAAAGTTTCGATCTGAAATGGGACTCTAAAAATGAATAGAGCTCTTTTCCAGGACCTCTGTTGTGTTGGTCACCTCTCTAATGTTACTCATGTCCATAAGCGACGGCAATCGTCTACAGTTGGGAGGTTCGTTGCACTATCAGCTATCGTTCAGTCTTAACAAAATATTTACATGTTTATGGAAGGAGAGTTGAGCTTAGCTGAAGAACAGTATGAGATATAATGATGATACTTCGCATCATCGTCATATCCAGTTCCGAAAATTAATCGTATTTCTTTTTTGGGTTGAATAATTGTACTGAAACTGGATAACAAGGCTTCTATTTAGTTAGTACTTCCCGTTCAGACAGGCGAAGAATTCAAAACGAGTACATTTATTCGTTGCGGGCTCGCCATGGCATATTTATTGCCCAGATAAAGTATTGTATTGGATATTTAACGATGTTTCCTGCCTTAGGGTTGCGTCACAATTATCAGGATCCTACCCGGATTAGAACTGAAGTTTTAATATATATTACAGGATGTAGACAGGTCATCAATAGTAACAGGCACGTCGCCGCAAGTTTTTAGCTAAGGCGTTGAACCCGTTTCTATTGCTCTTCCAACTTTGCAAATAAAACGTTTAAACTTTTCCCAATTCATTTCGAAGAGTTCTAGCTTGCCAGGCGCGTTAATTGTTACTAGATCTAAGAGACCTCGAATATTGATTGTAATCAATTGGCCTGTCAGATCAAAGTGATCAGATGCTATGACACAAAATTAGTTTCATTGATCTTTGTGATATAGTGGAGTTTACCTAAGACCTTCTGGAGTGCGAGTTAATACCAATGCCGTGATGAACGCTAATTAGTTATAACCAACTTCAATCAAGACATAAGTCAAAACCCAGCGACATCCAGCAGGATTGATTTAATGCCATTATGTCATCAGTTTTTTAGCGGGGTGCACCTTGATGAGGTTGGTCTTGACTCAAAGGTGGATGGAGCCCCCTAACCCCAAAACGATTACAGTTTCCATATCAAAAAACATGTTGCTCTCGTATGATGCTGCCTTATAAAAATCGTTAATTTGTATCATTCGGTACCCTATACCTTAATCAGATTACCTAACAATGCTCTCTGTCAGTAGGATACTGATCCGTTGGGAAACTAACGAACGTTTATATACGTATATTTCAATAGGTATGTTTGTATCCCCGTGTAGTTCTTTCCTTCCTAATGGCGGAATTAACCTCGTTAAGAATTATGTATCTTTCTCTTATATTAAACTAATATTCCGTCCTCGCTTCGCTTTTCGGAACATGATTTATACATTCATCCAAAACAATTGTTTACGCTTAACAATAGTCTTTTTTGCAGGTGTTTTCTAATTTTTTCATGTTACGTTATGTACATCGCGTCTTTAGTTGCTCTTGTTGAATCTTTCCTTCTTGTACTCATTTGCATGAAGGCTACTTCATGACGGCTTCAGTAGGTATAGTAGAATCCTGTCTCAGAACGTAATAGCATTAAGATATACTAGAAACTTACCAGGTTAAAGGAAAACATTTAATTCGTCGCTTTAGATCTACAAAAAATATTAGAAAACCTGTATTTATGGCAATGCACAAACAGTTTAAGTTTCCGAATAATAAATAACCAATACCAACCAGCTTTTATGGGGTAGTATTGTCCAATTATATTATAAATTTTGTAAACTTTCTATAAAAAACCTCTGTGGAGCTAGATATAAACAGCGGCTTCTTCGCGCAATCGAGGCAATCCCGACTCTTCAACTTCGCTTGCAGAGCACGCGCGCGGCTTCAGCCCCCATCTACCCGGATCACTTTTAAAGCACCGCTCCGTGCCGCTGGGAAGGTAATGTAGGTACACACGAGCAGGGAACAGTACCTAGTCCACGATTACTGTTAGCGTCTCTAGGCAAAAGTTGTACGTGAAACTATATTATCATAATCTATAATATAAACCAAAAAATTAAAAAAAAGATGTTCGTACAGTCACACACGGTAGAAGTGAAACTTCCAGAAAACTATAGTTTGAGAGAATGAGATGATTGCAGAGTACCAGAAGTAGGATAATTTTACGGGTTTTTTTCTGCCGATTTTCACAACAATATTCGATATTAGTTTTCCGCATGCTCGAATTAGTTTTTTTTAATCAAATGATAACAATATTCATATCAATAATAGACGTAAGAAGTAATCTACGCTGACTATGACACCTTCGACCAAGTCTTACGCTGACGTACATACACATAGTAACATTCTTACGAATATACACATGTAGAACGCTCAGACAAGAGCCAGTATTACGTTTAATACTGGCTCTACTATACTCATTATACGATTCCTTCTCTCTCAGTTTCTCACACAAACATACATGCAGCGCGTAATGGACAAGAGTGGAGAAGCTACGATGCATCGACAAGTCCAAGTAATATTAAAATGCATGCATGTATATGTATGTTTCCTGCAGTTTTTTCATTTCAATTAATTTTTACTTACAACGGTACAAAATAAGTTTAACTTAAAAAAATATTGGTGCAGTGTGTAAATAATCTATTACTGAAAAAAAAAAAGTGGAATGTTCATGTAGGAATCTCTGTTTTACTCGAAGAAACGACGATTTGGTGAGCCGACGATTTAAATTTGTGCGAGATGTCCCTTACCTGTAAAAAAATGAAGTCTACTGAGCCATTGTACGCTGGTTATCTTAAAAGTCGCATTATCACAGGTAGTATAAAATGGGGTACATAAATTCTGCTCCAGAGAATTGATTTAGACAAAGCTTTTGTATAGTACAAACTGATTTTTACCTACTTCATGACAAACCTAATTCTGACCTATCTAGCACCATTTGCTACTTTCATAACTTCGAGAAAATATACTAGCAATTGAATTACCACCTGCCTGTCCTCGTGACCTCGATACACTGACAACCAGGTCAAACCGTCTGAATTGAGACGGAAAGCCATTCATCCAAATAAACGAAGACTATTCGAATCCTCCGCCGCAATGATTTACAGAACTCGGCTTATTAATGGAGATTTACGTTCATGGGCCACTTGCTTCGGTAAAATATTTAGCTCGCAACATCCACTGTTTGAAAGGAACTGGATTGAGAGCTTATATTTTTATAGTGTTGTATTCACATTCTTATATTTTTATAGTGTGTATGTTGTTGTGTTCACGGGCGTGAAATTGATTCTCGGTTATAATCGTCCGTCTTGAATTAGCTAATTTTGTATTTGACGTACAAAAATTAAGATCCGAGATTGAATCCTATCGTCGGAATTTGAATCTTCTGAAACAGTTTCAGAAGTCAGTTACTGGTAATAAAATGTTATCATAATGAATCCTGCATTATGAATCACTGATTCTTATTTCGCCGTTTCCGTAGTTATCAGAAAATTATTTGAACATTGGTAGCCACTTAAGGTTGATATATGTGGGCTCTATGAATATTTAACAGTTGAAGAGGCTCAGTGGCGAGGGGCTGTAAGGGTCGTTTATTAAGGGTTCATACCTAATACATTACGTTTAGTATATATTCTGCATTCAGGCGATTTTATTACTTTTTGAAGCATATTCCTTTTAACGTTTGGTTTAGAGGGTTTTTGTAAAGCTTAAGTGTGTAGTTTTAAAACTGAGGGCAGACCCACTGGTCCAGATCGAATCGCCTGTTGGTCACCCGATAAACTAAAGATAAGTATTGACAATGTCCTCTAAACTGAGGTATTCGTGATCTTTCCTACCAAGTGAAGATAAAGTACTAGTGGGTAAATGTTTGCATTGGGTCTTGAGTGTTTGTGAGCCAAAAACCACACGAGGAATATCTGTTCTCCACAATAATTTTACAGGTAACCATAGTACAGTCTTCCTATGACGTTAAGTTGCCGAGCGATTGGTCCCATCTTCGATTCCCAGCCGGGGTACTCGTTTATGTAACTGACAAATGTTTGTTTACATGTTATGGGTGTGTGATGTCTTTATCGTGTAAGTTCACGTTTGAACGTTGATGATAGATTGACACTTGTACGGAAACACTTATAGTTTCGCGGCAAATTGTTAACCGGTCCCTAACCCCTAAATTGAACACAGTGTAAGCACCCACGTAGTACTGTTACTTTTCCTTTTGTTGGCTCTACAATAGACCGCCAACCTCATTGTAACGCGATTCGAGCGCCGGCATCCTGTAACTGGAGATAACGTTCACGCTCGCAATGAGATCAGAACATGTCAGGACAAGTCGGAACATGTTTCGATTTTGTTAATTACCTAAATTTGTTGGAATTGTTATCGCTACGCCATCCGTACGCTACGGTACCGGGAAATGATAAACGAATGTGACGTGAGGTTATTAAATCAACGTTTTAACGTGTAAAACAATCAGTCGGGGCAGTGCCCATAGTAGAAACGCATCTTTGAGTTGTATGATGCCCCCATAGCCTAGTTGGTAGTGACTCTGTCTGTCGAGCGAGTGGTCCCGGGTTCATGTTCCGGCCGGGGCAGACATTTATACGACAGATAAATGTTTGTTCTTCGGTCACGGGTGTTAGTAATGTCATATTTGTGTATGTCTATGCCACCAACAACACAGGGTGTTCTACAGCGGGGGTGTGAGTGTGTAAACGTCTATTATTATTATATCTAAAAAAGTAGGTTCTCCGCTTTCTTCTTTGTTGCTGGCGGGCCGGTGATGATTATTGTGGACGACCATAGATGGCATAGTCTATTTTAGGTGGCTCGTCTGCTTCGTTGTCGCGTATTTACTGACCCTATAATCCAGTTGATGTTGAGCCTGCCTGCCAAGCGAGCGGTCTCGGTTTGGTGTCTCGGTCGGAGCAGACGTTATTCGACAGGCCTAATCTCAGGTCGTAAATGTTTGTCATGTAGGTGATTGTGTGTGTTTGAACGTTTACTTTGTTTTATTGACATATAAAAATCCAATCAATACAATAAAATTCCGAGGTGCGATAGTATCAAGCCGATCAATTTGTTTACAAAGCCGTAGCTAGCGGATACTGTTGGCGTTAGAAAAAAACAGAAAATCCCCAAAGTTTACGAAACTATAAATAAATTTTATTCGATTTAAAGTGTTGTAATCCAACTTGAAAAATTACTTTTATTATAGGGGATCTACCACCAATTTTTTGTGATTCCTGAATGTAAAATTTAACTGTCCAGAAATTAATGAAAACTCTTCTTCACCTCATCTCAGTACATTGTTATTTTTCGTTTGTCTGGTTAAAATGGTATATACTAACATGGAAAAATGTCACACCGTTGTCTTCTGACTTGATTGTTTTGGTCGCGTAACACTGCAGGTCTGACATGATAACAAAATTAACATACTCATTATGTTACTCACCATAACATTACAATATGACCTACATATTCATATTGCTGTATTACGCTATTCGTGATTAGATATGTTTTAATTATGAAATTCTCAACCGTCCTCCCGAAGTGAGGACGCTATTAAAACTGCAAGTTGGTCCCGTATGATATATGCGTGTCAAAATTCACGAATAAAAGTCAAGATAAGTTGTGCGTTCTAACGGAAGGGTAGATAAGCTCCCGGCGTTTGTGGACTTTGTAATGCTCATGAGTAAGGAAAAGTTTGAAGTAAATGGTAATTTAGGACCGTGTTTTGATTGATGAACCTCCAGTATAGAGTTGAGTAGTCTACAGTGTACAGCTGTTAAGTAGCGGTTCTTACATGAAGGACTCGAGGGACAATGAAGCGATGATGGTCCGGTATTGTGAAAATAATCATAGATGTAATAGCATAAGCAGGATAGGCTAAGCTTTTATAACTAATAAATTAGACCTACAATAATACAAAAATCAATGACTTTTCATCAGTAGGGGAAAATTTGATCTTTAAACAACTTTGAGTAAGTAATACAAGCGCAAGATCTATCGAAGTAAGTGGTTTGAATCAAATTTTTTTTGTAATTTCATGACTAAGTCCATAATCACAGTATTATCTTAGATTTCTAAGTGTCATGCGTCTATCCTGGAGTTAGAATACCAAACCTTATATCTGCAGGCGAGGTCAAAGGACTGCGCCCACAGGTTACGAAACAAAATTACAAATCCCACAGACAAGCTCTCAGGGTCAGGATAGGGCTAGCTCGCGACCCGTGCGCGGTCTATAAATACATTTTGATTGCGTGTCGAAGATATTACAACCAAAGGAGGACTCTTAAAGTCACGTAGTTAATAGGGTATTTAAATTATTACGGCGTTTATTATATAGCGTGATGTGAAACGTAAATTTATATTCATTACGGACCGAGTGAATAATGTTCCCTACCAAGATTATCTTCAACTCGGTAAGACGTACTATATCTGTTGCCGGGTTTTAATTTAGTTTCCTCGTTTTTTTGCAGTGTTCCATATTTATTGTATCTATCTTCAATTTTATCGTTCGATAAAGAACCCAACCACCATCGTTACATACATCGTTGTAATGAAACTAGTTGCTACAGAGCCTAGTGATCCCCTACAGGAGGAAACATTCGCCACAGTATCATCCGTTGTTCAGCAAGGTGCACTACGATCAGGTGAGGTTTGCTTGGGTTTAGTGATAGATACATGATAGAGTCGCTTGCCAAATTAATTTAACATTATGAAAGCGGTTATATTACTGTGTTGGTCGCATTGTGTTAGGGTTTCAGTTAAAAATAGAACCATGGTTGTTTTCAGTTACAACTGGGTGCAAAGGCGAAAACGGAGGACGAGTAATAATGGGGACAGACTCTTGGCAGGTGACACTTGACGTATACTGATGACATATGAGCCAGTCTACGTGTAGTTCTATCTATACTGCTATGATTGGTTGATTATATAAATTTGTAGATCGTTTCTAAATTAAATTTTCTGACGTATAATGTGATAAATATTCATTTATTGTACACTGACCAAAATTATATAATTTTGTATTTTTTTCTCGCTGTCTGTCTGAATGTCCTATTATTCAAAATTGCTATTACTCAAAAATATTATAAATGAACTCGATGAAAACTAGTAGCGGTAGACCTTATGGTTATCCTAAAAAATTAAATCAGCATATTCGTGGTTTTTCGTATTTGTTTCCATGTGCGTGTACCGTTATAAAACTATAGTTTTCTATAATTTATATATCATGTTGACCTGTCAGTTCATTCTTTTTTTTTTGTTATCAACAACTTGTGTCATTTTGTTTTCCAATCGGTTGTTACAACAAGAATGCGCCTGAACCATCATGGCCGGCGATATTTATATTTTCATCCATGTTTGTGACGTAACTAAACCGAACTATAAGTTTAATAAATAATGTTAAATATTAGTTAATATAAGTGAGCTGATAGTTATCTATTAACAGTCATCGTTTATATTTATGTAATAACGAGCCTAATGAAGGTTTTATTACAATATTTAATTTTGTCAGTAACTTCTCCTTGCTCAGTCCTTATTTTTGCGCCCAGACAAATGGACTAGGGCTACCCTCTAGAGATGCGCGGGAAGGGGGTGGTGAATGCTCATGCCTACCAGCGCAGCCGGCTGCACTGATGTTGTGGGACCGACCGTGGTTGGTTTTGGCCATGCGGCCTCTAAACCGTCATCGGGCGCGACCCCTCTTAGGGAAGAGGGGCGCTAGTTGCTGAGTTCGTATGTTCCTTATTGATGATTATGTGAATATTACAATAATTAAGATTTCCTCAGTGCTAAGTTGTCTTTAGTATGATTAAACGTTTATACTGCCGGGTAGTTGAAAAGGCGCATCTAACATTTTCTCGAAATTGAGTTATATATTGCCGAAATCAGGAAAAATCGGCGTATCTAGAAATATTTTTAGTATTTATCTATCTCGCATCGTTGCAATTACAACACAACCAAAATAGGCGTACAGATAGACAGATACTACATATTTATATAGTAGTATAGATATTTAATTCTGACATTCAGTGCGCCGGAAGCTGGGAAGCGAAACGCGCCAAAATAAAATTGTAATTTAAAGTTAGTAAAATCAATAGTAATATCAATCGATATATCATAGATTTACACTGATTGATAAATGATTATAACACTTAATATTAATATTCCGGATGTAGTTTAAAGTATATGAACTACCGTTGAAGACTGAAGTCTATAACACCAGGTTGGTTGGCGTTATTCGTTAACATCCAGAGAAGTTCAATACATTCTTACCTTTCTTTCCTTTAGATAGCCGTTCGTTTAAACACTGCAGCGTACAACCTACATTCCGAAACCGGTCTCCCTTGAACTTTGTCACAGTCGAATGCTATTGGGTTTGCAGTTAATATAATTGAATAATTGTGATATTTCGTTTACTGTGGCCTGTGGGGTCCGCGTACTAATTTACTGCATCGTTGAACGTATAATTTTAATAGGTTTTCCATAACGCTAAAGGTTGTGATATCCATTTGTGTTTACACAATACTGTTTATTGTTCACAATCATTGAATAGTTCATTTATGTTTATTATGAAATAAATTAACTTTATATACGTTGTAAAATAATTTCATGGATATGCGAATTTGTGGTGACAATGTTTGTAGGGTATTTATAGGTAGAGGATATGACAGTAAAGTAGAATACATCAAAGACAAGGACAAGGGAGGTTATCGTATTTGTTTTTACTTATTCACGATTTCCTACAATACAGACGTGGTTTTTTCATGCTCTTAACAAACATAACAAAACATTTAACTTATTTGTTGTACTAACGTGATTTAATGATTGCTGGTAATTGAACATAAGTATTATTTTATGTTCAGGTAGAGTAATAAGGCACTAATTAACTAACTTTACTAGGCTTGCACAAAAAACAAACTTTAACCTACATAATTTACTACGGTGAAATGGATGCATTTAACTTTAACGGATAGGGACCATTTTTTATTTAACATTTCGACTGCATCGCACGCATCGCGGATCATTATTAAGTGACACTCGGTCAGATTACGATGGCGTGCCGAATCCTGAACAGTACAAGAAGGATACATGAGCGAAACTGTTATATGAGGCCTTTATTCACGCTTAAATAGTTGTTAGAATATTTTTCTGCTTGTCTGTGCGTTTGTGCGCGGTAATCTCAAAAGAGGCTTAACCGATTTTGTTGAAATACTGAGCATCAATTAATATTTAGAGATCGTTTCATTGCAATCCGTCCATGGACAGAAAAATTCAAATTTATGGAACTTGAAAAACTCAGTCCTAAAGCGGAGGCGGGTTGGTAGTTTAACATAAAATGATTATAAAGTGTATAACATTCCCGATAATGTGTTTAAATCTCACGCTCTTTCAGCATCACAAGTGCGTAATACAACAAGACTGATCTAAAATGAACGCTTTATATTTAGCTTTCAAATGAGCAAAGCCCTCATTCGTCATGCAATACAAGCGCCTAGATCGAATGCTTAGTGATAATGAATGAGTCAATGACACTGGACTGTTACGACCGACACTATTTACCTCTCTGTACCACCAAGAAGCATCTTATTAAAAGGCAATAAGATCCGAGATCGCATAATTTTTAATGTACACGCTGTGAACAATAGTTGATATAGCTGTCCATTCAATGATCAAGTTACTGCACGAACTCTATACCTCATTGTTGACATGAGACGTCATCCGTCTCGCTCTCACCTGTGGATCGTTTTTCCCTCTCTTTCAGGTGTCAGTTTTACGTATGCAAGGTGTTGAGTGGTATGCTAATCCGTCAGTTGACTGGAAAATCGCTGATGGGTATTCGATGATATTGCGAATTTTAATACTGTTTCTGAACTTCGATGCGCGCATATGTATGTCAATATGTTAATATGTGAACTATATTATATCAATAATCAGTACTATTGATGTCGAGGCCTTAGTTTTAGTAAGATTCAAATGTATCTCGTTCTTTTGTTCTGAATTAAGACCCAAAGCACTTTTTTGTATAAGAATTACAATCAAGA
>DWPT01004570.1:0-13086 GCA_018251895.1 Agathymus mariae mariae | reverse complement strand
AAAGGATATAACGCCGATTGTAAGGCCGGTTTAAGCCACGTCTCAGATATCAGGATGGCATCAATATTGTTTGTAGAAAAGACTGCTTCTAATTCTGAGAAATGGCTTGGGATACTCTGTGCATTTATTTATAATGATTTAGTTATAATGTAATAAGAAGAAGAAGTTTCTTTTAAATATCGTGAGATTCTGATACTCGGCTTTGACGATAAAGAATGGAACACCTCAAAGAATAACAATAATTGAGTCGCGTTCAAATATATTTGTTGTGGTCACGTTAACATTGCAAAACCACTCCGTCTTTGGCTATTTCAAGGTTTGATTAAAATTAAAATAAATGAATTATAACTTCTCTACGGGTTACAATAATCCAACCGTGCTTGAACCTGTTTAATTTTGGTACGGGTTATATTGTAAAGCCGTCATTGACGTGTTTGCATCTACGAGTCAGCATCTTATAACACTTAGTCGATGATGAAATCAACTGCATTTCTTAATAACTGGGACTTAGGGGATGACACTAAGACAAGTCCGCAGAAACTACAGATATTTAGCAGTGTCTTGGGCATACTTGGAGCTTAACATCAGGCCATGATGAGGAATAATACGTGTCGTATCATTTTTCTTATTTTATCTCGTTCCTACTACCCTGGTCGCCGATCAAGTACGCCTTAGAATATTTTCCAATTCTATTCATCCTTGGCCCAATTACGTTCTAGATTTCCCTTGAGTTCGCCTGTCTTATTGAATATCCGATATCTGTGTCAATATTAAATATATTAAAGGATAAAGTTGTTTTGGTTTTTTCTAATTGTCTTTGTCATATTCATCTGTTTAAGAGGCATCTAGGCCTGTAATCTAATCTTTTCAAAATCTGCTGTGATTAGTTAATGGGTTTTTTAAGAGGTGGTGCCATATTTAATGGGTACAAATGAAACAACCAAAAAGAGGATTGTATTGGTTGGTGGCAATGTAATGCGATGGCATTCGGTAATCAACATGGAAGCGAGCTTTACGTGTAAAAAAATCTTATTGTAGCAGAGCGTACCAAGCATTGTTGTCGTATTAAACTGTTAAAGTAATTGAAGTATAAAATAATTTGTACTATATTCTGATACACTCTTGACGCAACTTCTGATAGTCGCTGTCTTTTACGTATGTAATACAATCAAGGAATAAGGACTGCATATATTTTGACGAAGATACATATAATCTTATTTGTAATTGATTTATTTGTAATGTAGAAATTGCCTTTGTTGGAGATTTTTGGTGGCTCCCCTCTGAAGCCACCCGACTCTGAGTTAGTGAACTGTATGAATAACTAGCGCTCCTCAAGGTCCCACTAGCTCGGCGACATGTGGTATCAATAGGTTGGGCCACTAAGCGATGCGATGATTTCGACCAGTAATATTATTAAAAGTACTGAGTCTGAATATAGCTGTTTATTGATGTAGTTACAATCGTTAAAACTTAGAACAATATATAACAGAAACACATCTAGTAGTTAAAGGCTCACTTAAGCAAGAGAGCAAACACAGATTAATTAGGATTTATAAAAACACAGGTAATTAAAGAGCTGAATCGTTTATGGCAGTATGCACATATGTTACTGTACATTACAGATTAGTCAATTTTGACTAAATTATTAAACTATGTGAATTTGCGCGCGCAGCCATTCACATAACTTTATGCATTTTTTTTTTCAATTCATAACGGTTGACGTTTTAATATAGAAATCAAGAAAATAAAAATAAAAGTCACTTACATAAATAAAGCGTAAAATTTGCCAAGTTACACCTATACCAGAAATCTCTTTATAAAAGCCTAAGTGACCCTAAATCAACGGCAAAAGATTTGTAAGTTGTTAACATCCGTGATTCTGAAGATACGTTAAACGGTTGACGGTAAATGACATTGTATAACAGACATTAAGTTACATATAGAAAGCATTCAGGAACAGCGAGGAGCAATATTAAGTACATTAAATACTCGGTTATCCACCACACTGAACCGTGGCAAAACACGCCCCTGAGAAGAGCTCTGTACACTACAGTGGTATCATAATGACAGTTTGTAGCAATTACCAAATTTAAAATGATTTTCCGTCTGGATTTTTCTATTTAAAAGTAGGAACAGAATTGAATAAAAATTTCTAATGTTCAATGTTAGTGCTATAAGATTTTATTAACCTGACTATTATCTGAATATTACCTGCTAGGATCATTCGCGGAATAAGTTTGACGCGTTTTGGTTTCTAGTGTCGGAGTCATAGTAATATATTACTTCTTGGTCAGCATCTTTTCTGAGGTTTTATTGTTGTTAATAATGTCCTTGAGCGGTGATGACCATTTACCAACAGATAGCTTGTCTACTTGTATGTCAGCTATTGTCATAACAAGCCTAGTAAATCTTGCTACTATTCATATACATTTTCTGTACCCAACTTTAAATATAGAAAGTCATGACGACTGCTATAGAACTTTTGTTTTTATTCAATCTTAGCTTTTTAATTTAAGACACAACGTAGATCTAGGTAGATCTAGTAGATCTCTTGTAATGGTCTAGCCCCAAGCGAATCATACAAAGACATGGTTAAAATATAACTGGATTGTTTTGGTTTTAATTAAGCAACTAGTTAAAACCCTCTAAACTACTTTAAACGTGCCCAAACTACGGATTGAACTCAACACAAACCAATTAAACCCTTACCTTTGAACCTCGCGCCACAAACTTTTATATTACCACTTGGAGGGAGCCGCAGAAACAAGGTAATTCGATTCCTACGATACAACTTAGGTGTTATTTAATTGTACTGCAAATCAATGTCAATAAATCCAATTAATTTCGAAATCATTTCATAGTGAAATTTATAGCCAACTCGGAGTTTTTGAGTTACCTTGACAGTTGAATAAAACATGGCTGTAAATCCAGTAAGATGAAATATGACTGCAGGTAAACTTGTTATCGGTCATTTTGGAAATTGAAGTAATTCCGGTAGACTGAGGTAATTTCTAGTTTGTCTATAGTGTACAGTAGAAGTAATTGCCGTATTCGTCCATTCAACATGAGCTTTATGTTCCAAACATTCTAAATCGGATTTAATAAATCGTGCCATAGACTATAATTAGTCGAATTAATTAATTATTCGAATGTACTATAGATCTATTCGAAATAATTTCATCTAAATCGATCGATAACAAATAAAAGTATCTCATAATATTTTGCTACATACCTGTCCAGCCGACAATATTCAAATAAATGAGAAAACCAGTGTTTTATATCTAGGCTAATTTTGTTCTGAGCTCTATATCATGAGTGGATTAATATTACGAAATCAAATTATTTTGCATCTTAAAAAGAACATGTTCTTTTGTTAAAACACATTTGTTCTATGTCTTAACACGATAAATGTGTTGGTACCTGAAATAACAAAATCAATAAATAAAATTACATTTCAAAAAAGATATAGAGAAGTTTAAGGAAACGAATTTACTACGGTCGCATACACACCTATTTATACATACAAGTAAATATTATTACACAAACAATTCTTGGTTTGGAAATTTTTAGTATTTATAGAAATAGTTGGTAAATTTAATGCCAATTCACACTGGAGAAACGTGAAAAATAACGCTCTAGGTTTCCTGCACTAAGGGACTCGACCGGCGCCCTCGACATGTCGAAATGGTTATAGTCTATTAGGTGGTGCCAAACGTAATAATACTAAACGCTACACGCTTAAATGCTTACACACTCACACCGCCGCTGTAGGATACCCTGTGTTACAGATGGCATGGACATACACAAATATGATATCACAAACACCCATGACTCGAGAACAAACATTTATCTGTCGCATAAATGTCTGCCCGGCCGGGAATCGAACCCGATGGCCCTCGCTCGGCAGGCAGGGTCATTATCAACTGGGCTACGGGGACGCCCAACCGCAAGAACTCAAAATTCATGAGCACTTTCATAACTTAAAAGATAAACTGTTAATGCTATTATGATGTTGACTAACAATTCAAAACTTGTGGTAGTCAGATGGGCCATTACAGACAACAACAAGATAGCTCCAACAAGATAGCTCGCCATTGGTTTCTGTACTGTGTGATCTCATGCAAATTATTGGCTTAAAGTCACACAATTCGGCTTCCACTCTATCTTTCTATCGTAACTGTGTACGGCCGACGGGTCCTCCAAAGCCACAATATTAGTTCACTGACTTTAAACATGCCCCCGAAAGCATTAAATTTTCTTGTCTCCCATCAGCTCCCGACCACGTATGGCCTTTGATCATCTCCATGTACTATTAACGGTTTAATGAGATTATGATACCAAGCTTGATCTACTAAATACTAATAGGCAGAGATATCCTAGTGATTTAAACGTCGGTCTCCAGCACAGGTGATTGGTATTTGAATAAGTACTCTTTTTTGGATTGATATGTTTTCACAAAGTTAAGACTCAATTGCAGTAATGGGACAAATAATAGGTTAAAATTGTGACTGAACTCAATGTATTTTTGGAGAGAGGCAGCATGTATTGATTTGAAAAATGCTAATTTACCATTTCCATTTAAACGAACGAAGTTTTCAGACGTTTCATAAAATTGCTTCGTAATTTCAACCTTTCTCGAATATGTCGTTCAATTTACAAGACAGGCTGTCTGCGCGCTGTCACGGAAATTTCAATAAGTGCAAGATTATCGACAAGGTAAACTGGTTTCTAACTAGGAATAATCCGGACCATTTCACATCAAATAACACCATACTATAAATTTTAAACATCTGCGGAGATTTTACATATTATTTGATACAAAAGTTCGTTGTATAATAATCATCGACAAAAGCTACCTGGCGCCATTACATCGTCCATTGCTAAACAGGATATTCCATGAGCAGGGAATCAACAAGGGATTTCGTGTTGGTTGTCAATTAATCTATTGTTATAGATTTTCAGTAACAAGATATTTGAAGGTTATTTATATAAAATAAGGTAAATTTCCAATATTTTTACTTCAGTATAAGATATCCTTACACGCTCATGGGTGTTTGGAGAAATATTAACTCTGCCAACTGCGGCATGTCACATTGAATGTGCGTTTGATATTATCCATTTATCGGAGCGTTCAATGTTTTGACAGATTCTATCCTGGAGCGACAATATTTGAATATAGTGCATTTTCGAATATTCTACATTTCAATAGCATTTGTATATATCCATTTTAAGAAATGACTGCAAATGTCAGACCAAGGTACATATGTGTGATGGTACATTTGTGCTGTATTTAAGCGTGTGCACCAGTACCCTCCTCACGCCACTCTGAACACTCAACACAAGTGACGTGATTAACGATCGTTTTAACTTCTAAAGAATTTATATTACGTTAAACTATTTTTAAATACCAATAAAATTCATTTAATATCATTATATAGAATTAACCTAGTAATTTATTATAACTAGATAAATAAAATCGCAAGTGCGTGAGTACCTCCTGAAGACGGCGGCGACTGAAGTATGAAAGAAATTTTATCAATTCCTATGTATGACAATATATATATATATATTTCTTTATAAATATGTATTTATTTATTTATATATAATGTTTATACTGTATTTCAATTAAAGTTGTTTGTTACACCTACGCCAATTTTTCATCATCACCAGGGTTGATTGGCAGAAAAGAAGAAGTAAGTATTGTTAATTAATGATAAGTATTGTTGTAACTTTTCATTTTAATTAAATTTAGTTACACCATTTGGAACCTTCGACCGCAGCTAACGTAATTCCCATATATACCTTGAGTAGTGTATATTGGCATATGAGAGTAGTAGATACATTGCTCGTTAACCACCGTCATAGTTATTTTAATAAATTAGTCTCGTCTGGAACCTTCTTGCGTTTGATTGCAAATCCTTCAAGTAGTTTCAGATTTTGCTTGCACTTTGAATACCGAATACGTTATAATAATTATAGAGGTAAGTAATGTGCAGTAATTATGTTATAAAATGTTTATCTGTTTTATTTAGGTCATCTTGTAATTATTTTATTAGGGCATGAATTTCATTCGAGAAGTTTAATTTTCACCAGTTATTGGTTCTCTTTATCGGTGTTATCTACTCACTTTCAGTTCAGCCAGATTCTCCTGTGTTATGTTTAATATATATTGCAAGAGAACTTTTTGTATTTTATTTTTTAACATACTTCATCAGTAATTATTGGAATAATTTTAAACCCATTTCATACAATTGAATTATAATAAAATTCTGATTTTTGCAAATTTGTCAGGTGTCTGTGTGCAACCAAACGAATTTGAAATACATTTATACAGCGTATAAAAGGCATTACTATTGCTAAACCGTATAAATAAAGTCTGTGTTTATCTATCAGTCTACAAGATAATCTTCAAAACTACTACGATTTATGATCTTAATCTAAAGAGACTGATTAGTTTTCCTGTCGAGAAACGAAGACTATTTGTAATAGATTTCAAAAGCATTTTCAGTTTGGTACCTTTTGTTAATAACTTAAACAAATCTCTGTTGAAAAACAACGCAAACAATTAATTGTTGTGTTTAATTACATAAGTATATCGGATCCTAGAAACCTCTTTTCTAGCTCTGAAGAGCCCCCAGCCAGAACACGACAAGTCGTTTGGGGGCTAAATCAAGCAGGAGGGTGGTAGTTAGCCGCCAGGCAGGGTTCACGGCTGGATAATAATACTAGTAATAATAATAATGGCTTAATAATAATACTGATAATATAATCCTTACTCGAAACCTTACTACCAAGCAGGCTTACCTCTGTCGCCTCTTACGACACCCTATTCTGCCAGCATTGGATTGGGGACAGTATTCTAGGCCATCCTAATACGGCAATCATTTATCTTATTTTTTTTATTAAGAAACATATCCTAAGTAATATTATGTTTTGATATGTAGTACCTATATTGTAATAAGTAATATAAGGGTACAATACAACAGATAGATTCTGACATCCCTACTCGTAAATTTACATCACTATAAATTCATGTTTTGGCCATAAAAGGTTATATGCATATGAAATCTCTTGGCACATTGGACCAAAGTTAATTGAGGTCAAAATACTGCGTAGTTACTTAGTTATCCACTGTAATGGGTAAATTTTAAGATAGTGACGTAGTGCCCTAGTACGTAAAAATTAATATTTACCCTCCTAATTACAATTTGCAATTTTTAGCTGGTGTGGCTCTACACACACTTTGTAAATGTCTTTGGTGCAAGCACCTTTATGTCTTTATTACCCGTGATATAGAGGATTCTAGACCTAAACAAAACCTCCCGACCTAGTACAAAACCTGTTATAGGTGACTTCTGCTCATTCGTCCGCTATTACTCTCTAATAATCGTGACGTCACACTTTGATACAGTCTTAAGCGTTTTGGCTACAATTTCATTGTAATGCTCCTGTTAAAGCAGACACTACCTTAAGGAACATTGAATACAGAGATGTCTAGTAGCGTGGTTCAAAAGTATAATATTAACGATCGATACCTATGGATAACAAAAGCATCAGGAGATGGAGTCACCAAATTCAATGCAATTTGCAGCGAAAACAAAAGAACAATACTTAAGACCTCCACTGTTTAACATACGAAACAAAGATGCGCTATTTAAAACTTACCACTAGCGCACACTCCGTTGGTCAGTTCGGTCGATAGCTTAAATTGACTATTGCCACAGAGAACAGAATCATATTGCATGAAATTATAATGATTCATCATCGTTGCCATCGTCAGGAAACTCGACTCTGTTCTTATGTTCGGAGGATAATTACATGTTATTAATGATATTGTACCAAAGTAATAAATTTTGGCTCTCAAGCCGAACGCGATATCTGGAAACGCGTCTTACCGCGCACATGCGAGGATTAGCATATAGGTACGTGTCCGATGATGGTGTAGGTGATTGTTATCTAGCCCTGCTGTGCAGCTACGACAGATTCTCATTAAGTGAGACAGATAAATGTATCACAGATTTAAGGCAAAAAAAAGTTACTTACATTTCATCCGAACGTTTCGTACATATTAGAAAAGCACATAAAAATGAAGCCTTTTGTATTCAGTTGACTGCGTTCAGACTTTCGTATTTCAGGAACGTATTAAAACCGTGATATATTAAAAGCGCTAAAAAAGTGAAAAATAACATAGCTAAAATATGTACGGGTTTTATAACAGTGACAGCACATTTGATATGGTTTTGTTTAATATGTCCCATTGGGAAACTGTGGCATAATGATTAAGTCTCTCACTAAGTTAGGGACCAGGACTGTTATTCCGACGCATATGTATGCATAGTAATTGTATAGGTGTTATCAATAAATATATATGCTAAACACTTTATAGGGTGTAATGGGGACCCGTCGCTTCTTGAGCCCACGTCAAGCCGCCCTTCTCACAAACTCAAACAGTTACCGTTGAAAATATTAAACGTCAATTACACGAATGGCTTATACGGAAATGTTTGTACAGTACTCCGTCATTCATGATCTATCAGTAATAATAATAATCTTAATATGTTTAAATGTTGTAAATATTTTTAATGAACGAAATGTGAAAGACTGAATTTATAATAATAAATGTGACACTCATTAACGTAATTCAGTTATATTTACATATACATATATATACTTATACATTAAAATTGACACAAAAATGTACGTGATATATATATATATTTTCCTAAAATTTAAATTGACAAATATAACATTCGAGCTGTTAAAACATCTGTTACTCGCGACATCCAAAACCCGAATAATCAAAGTCAAATTCGGGCGACGGGTTTTAAAAATAAATATTCATTAATTAATGCCCTTGAAGCTGTGACTTCACATCCTTCCTGTTGGAAGTCATTCGGCTCTGTACCACCGAGCTCGACCCCAACAGTACTGAGTATCTTGGAATGCCATAAAATTGGTTAACGACCAATCAAATCACAATCTATTTTACTAGATAATAAATAATCATATCGATGTAATAAATATGTTCTTGCCCGTATAGTAGGTGACACATATAAGCCCATATTTGATACCCCACAAATTTCAAGAACAGATATATATATATATATAATGATTTAAGAACTCGGCGAGGATTGTACGCATTGCAATGATCCATATAATCGTAGTCGGGACCTCTCTCGCTCAGTAGGCAATATATCTACAAATTGGGTTACACTCCAACCATAGGGTCTATAGTGACCCTATAAAATTCTTAAAATTTGTCTCCGTTCTTGAGAATGGAAATACAGCGCCATATTTGTACACCCATAAATAATTCCTTCTTTTAAATCCTTCAAATTGAAACAAGTTTGTTTCATTAAACTTTCAATCACACAATTTACAAGTGCACTCATGATATTCCAAGATAATTGTATTCCAAATGTTATAAATAATACAAGTAGACTGTGCAGTAACAATAAGTTGTTCAAAACAATCTCACTGTGGAATTCACACGGCGTAGTCCATAAACAAGTCTGAATCAAGTCCTGAGAGACTCAACAGTTGCCACTATATAAATTTGTTCGTTGAGCTTTAAAATACAGACAATTTTTCGGTATAAAAATTTGTTTTCAAGTGAAAATGAAATCTACCACTTCAGCAATATGCCAAATGAAAAACTGAATATATTTTTTCCGCATTTAAAGTGACTATATATTGTGCACACATAAAACCAAATTAGTATTAGCTTATATTGCAGCATTTTCTGACTTTGATGATCAATGATTTTGATACACGAGCAACAGCCCAACTAACTGTATGCACAAACGTCCTCATCGGAGCGTTGCTGGCCAAAATAGAAGCGGGGTACACATTTATTACTGCTTCCCTGGTACTACACACGATTCGAAACACGAAAAATATTTAATTTCTGCAACACAACGTTAATAGGCTACATATTACGTATAAAACGATACCTTTTTCATTATTTAATTGATTGCTTAACTGACCGTGATGATCAATAAGCTAAGCTTGATAATACAAACTGTTTTATGATACTGAAGTTGTAGATGTTTGAATTTTGATAATTATATGTACATAATTATGAGGCGCACATATTACTATCAAGTCTCACAAAATGTTTCAGATGACCCAACGCAATGCACCATTTTAAGCTAATTATATGAATTTCTAACATCCATCTCTTCTTTTACCGTTTCTTGTCCTCAACGTGAAAGCACGTTTTTTGAAACTGGCAGTACAAGCAAAGAATAATAAAGACAATACCTAATACAATTACCTAAATATTCTTTACAATATGGTTCCAAAGTTGATACGTAATGTACCTATTGGAATTTTTACGCAACATGTAAACATATAAAATCTGTTTGTAGGTAAAATATATTATGTTATATATGTACATATAAATGACAAGGATGGCTAGATAAGAATGCTGCGATCGATTCCGCACAGGTTAAAATTTACTTCGTAATTGCATAATGTTGTTTTAAAAAATGTGACGAGGAGATTCTTTCTCCGGTTTTTCTTCTCAATGCATCTTTTAAAAAAATTATGTGCATAAATGATTAAATGAGTTTGAATTTGAATGTGATTAAATTATTTGGAATTTTGAGTTTTGAACTTAACTGGGACATCGCTGCTATCTCGACTGCTATGCTAAACGTAAAGTGAAATTTATGTGATGGCCTACAGTAACAAACCTAATCCAAACCGCTAAACCTCTAATTGAAATAACCAATTAGGATTTGAGCTCACTGCCAGAGCGGTATCAATAAAAGGGATCTGATAAATAGCAGTGTACACATTATTTTACATAATATGGACTGAAATATTACATACATGATAAAAATACCCCACAAACTAAACCTCTGGATCATTAAAAAGGTATACAAAACTAATAACTGTAAAAAAATTCCATCAGTCAATTATTTCACGACAATTATTTCGCTTTTTCTGGTGATAGAGAAGTACTACCGACACAGACAGGGCGCTTCCCAAAAATATATAATATGCAGGATGAAATTGGTATTTTATGTGATCACACAAAAGCGGTCATGACGCGTCAAAAAATAAGGTATGCCACTGTCGTATCATTACCATACCTCTCATTTCATTATTCTTTATAATAAAACTATCAATATGTAGTAAGGATTATATACATTTTATTATTGCCGCAGAGCGTACAGGAATAGACAACAAATAATATGTTCTAAACTACGGGCGGCCCTATCGCTGCATAGCAATATTTACACTACAGCAATCAGTGGTTCAGATTTATACATGATAATAAGTGACTTCAACATCTACCGAACATCCAGTTACCGAAAAACACAAAAGAGTAAACCTTCTTAACCATTTCTTTTGAGTTATTTATATTTTCATTTGAACCATTAGTTTCTATTT
Source organism: Agathymus mariae mariae (assembly GCA_018251895.1). NCBI lineage: Eukaryota > Metazoa > Arthropoda > Insecta > Lepidoptera > Hesperiidae > Agathymus > Agathymus mariae. Next base: position 1,686 of record DWPT01004570.1, on the reverse strand, counting down.
ACTCATCAAAAATCTTAAATTTTATTCAGATATGTATGAGCTCAAGTGTCACTCGTTTCATCTCAGGCAGGTCATTCGTATCTATGAAAATTCATGTACATATATGTGTCATGTTGTAACTTACGAGTGACACTTTTTGTATATTTCATATTTTAAACTTAATTCTTTAGAATTATTATGTTGATTCCTCGTGAAATTTTTTAAGGCAAATCTTATTTTATTAAAAATCTCTTCTAACTCAAACTGCATATGTTTTATATATTAGTCCAAGCAATAAAAACCTAAAATGCTATAAATATTTAAGATGGACGACGCAAGATAGACAAATGAAGAAAAACTTGAATATTGTACAAAATGTATTTAATGTATCTTACAACATACTCGTCTGGTATCATGATGTCCGCCCTGCATAAAATGTACACTAGCTGGACCTTGTTAAGTAATTGACAATTAACCAAAGTATTCAATTAATTGATACAAAACAAAACATATTGTACACATATCGAATAAATCGACGAAGATATTCACTAAATAGAAGAATTTATTGAACGCAGAACCCATTATCTACATTATAATGTCCTACAAAATTCATATCCGAAATTTTTTGCGATAAAAATTAAAAGACCAGAGCTAAGCGTAGATAAAAAAAATTAAATTCATGTTATATTTTCTTTTCTTTTTTCCATATAAATTTTAATGACTTTCCATAGCGTGAATGTTAAATTAACGACACCATATGAGCTAAGTATCTGTGTTACTAAGTTACTAAAAATATTTAAATGTAGAGTCCCGCTCATCTTTGGCACCTGAAAGGCTTCAATCATCTTTGACTCCAACCCTACTTCTTCTGCTCTTTACAAATGCACGGGGACGAAAATATATTTTGAATATCGTTGGATTCTGTACTATTCAGGTTAATTTAAACGGTACTGAGGCATGATAGTAGGGTTTTGCACGTCTTGTTAGTTACAAACTGCTATCAATATCAGAGTAGGCGAGTCAGCTAAAAAAATACGCGTTTAATTCTTCGTCGGCAACGTATCGTTGATTGACGGACGTTTATAGGCGATAGTGGCCTTACATCGACAGCTTTCCTGTATACTAGTTGAACTTTTTACATAAAAAAATATTTATTTTATTTTGAATGTCGCATTAAAATTTAGCTCTACACTCATAAATATTACCCGAAATCTAATTTTAAATTGTACAATACAATAACAACCCGATTATACAATGCACGCGGTGTAATTTCCGCACCTGTCACAACGATGGTTAATTACAGGAAAATCTACTTGTAAAGTTGTAACATAAAAGGAAACTTTACATCGCATTGCTTCAATACGTGGCAAAACTTCGCTCGTAGTTTACGTTACAAGACGCGTGGCGCGATTGCATTTAATTATTAAAGTCAGATTATAACAGATACATTTTCGAATTTATCGTGTATTTGTAACATGAAGTAACTAAATACCATCGAATCAAATACATATTCATAATCATATATGTATTCTGTGAAGACACTTATTCAAGTCATTTTTTGCTTCTACTACCGTTTCGGAAAGGTGCTTTAACATCGAGGAGAAGAAACGTGTTGGCAATCCTCACCACGCCAGTGCCGTGGCGCCCTCTAACAACTCGTACCTACCAGATCTGCACCAACAAGCGACGTCAACCAATAAGCGAGTA
>DWPT01004569.1:0-13089 GCA_018251895.1 Agathymus mariae mariae | reverse complement strand
CCAGGGTATTCTTAGAAATCAAGAGGAACATAATTTAAACTTTGGCACCTTAATTAATAAGGATTTACATAGTTATCCCTTGTTTTTTCATTGCCAATGTCCGGGTGAACATGTTCTTTGTATTAGATGTTGAGGCGCGACATTTACCACAGTGTCTTTGGTGTAACTGAAATATTAATGAAAAATATATTGTGATCTGTTTGAGATAGTGTGAATGTTATTCTTGTAAAATGACGATTATATACTGTTATATTTATTAAGGTAATATTGTAATGTAATGAAATATGATGTCAATTGACCATTCGTTGTCAGTAAGAACACCTAAAGTTGCATCGTGTCAATCATATTGTTGGAGATGAGCTTTCGAGATACCTGGAGACTTCGGAGCTCTTCTTATGACATGAAGATATTTTGTGTAGAAATACGAATAATATAATATCCAATACTACTTAATCAGAAATTAAAAAATTGATAAAAAATTAAAAATCGAAATCTTTCTTGTCAAACATTAATGTTTGCCCTAGTCTGTTTTTCACGAGGTCACTGGTAAAAATGTATAACAATCGGAAGTTTTCCTTGCGGTACTTATTTTATTCATTGTACTTCATACCTTACCTGGCTGTAGTAGGACATGGAACTGAGTGGACAACATGAAGGTGGCGAGATAATTCTCATTGCTGGTACAACGTGTTTCAATAACAAATGAAAGATAATTAACCGGGCCGTTGTAAATATTGCCGGAGCTCGGATTTCGTATGGCGTGATTTGCTTGTTTGTAATAGGAAATGAATGGAGTCGCTTACTATGCCCGTTAAGTGTTTATTATATTGATGGACGAATTTGCGTAATGAGTTGTACCAATCAAACCAGTGTAACATGCTAGGTATACAAATGCAGTGACTGCATAGATGTCGCCTTTACTCTGTCTTGGTGCAAACGACAGTAAAAAACTAGTCAAGTCCCTGTGGGACTCTTGTAACTATTGAATATGTATACCTAATGTATCTGTGTGTATATAAATGTATATTATATGTATAGATATAGGATGCCCTATATGTAATATGTATATATTACAAATAGGGCATCCTCTATTCAAATGTTGTCTGAAAGAGATCCTGTCACTAACAAACAACTTTTTTCTAACACTAATGTCTAAAATATTTACTAATGTGTTTATATTCCTTCTTGCTACGTAAATATTATTTGTACCTCAGTATTGTACATTTTATAAATATCTTCAAAATAACTATTTTAAATTTTCGTTTGAGTATTTGTCATGTCTAATATTATGTAATTACATGGTTGACTCAATGCAAACATTTCTTTGTTATATGGATGCATGTAACAAATGTGAAGCTGATACACATGATATAGCTAAAGCTTGTTGATTTATGTAAAAAGTCGTCTCCACATCTTTTACTGCCGTCGTTGCCTCGATCGCTAATGGTTTTGAAGTATTTGCGTTCAACTCACCTACCCTTTGTTGGCATATTTACGTACGATGCCCATTTGCGCCTTTTGTTACAGCTGGCAACCCTGCAAGTGTGTAAACATTGGACGATGTGCCAATTTATTTGATTTTGCTTATTGTATTCCTGTCAATGTTGGTTCAAATTCGATTTTCAATTGCAGGTGATATTTTTAGAAAATAATCTTAGATACTGCTATTTCGATCTGGTATATCGAATAATTGTTTCAATTTCCTTAATATGAGCAGCTGGTAATATTCGTTAGTGTAATTCAAGATTTCGTTCATACTAAATAATCTATGTCTTAGAAGTGTTGATAGCCCGAAAGCTTGTATTGATCGCAAGTAACCGAGTAGATTTTTTTATAGTACAACTTAAATTTACAATACATTTTTCTCTGTCTTTACACTGAAAATTTGTTATAAACAACTTTTGTGTCAGTCCTGTAGTTCGTTAGCTGATCACAAAATATACATCTGTCGTTAGGAAACACAGGACACACACACTCACACACACACGTACATACACATTTCCAATAATTGTTAATAAGTACATTTCATTTACATATACTGTTTTATACTAGTTCCTATCAAGGGTGGAGCGATAACGGCCGTAACATAGGTCCATCGTAGTTTAGACATTGGTCGCATCACACATTGTGATAAATAACTGATAAGTTTAGCATAAGATTATATGTACAAAATATCCTTGTTAGAGTTCATTAAACAAATTTTACTTTTTACGTTTAGTTGAAACTATTGAACCTCGTTAATTATGGCGTTGGACTTTTGAATTTTATAAATAATATTGATATATGATGTGATTTTTTCATTTGCTGTAGTATGTAATGATCTCATATTCAGTAGTGTGTATAAAGAAAACGGGAGGTTGGCTTAGACTCAAGGATAGATGGAAATACTTAGCGGGACAAGCACTTATGGAATACTGAGTGTTTTTGTTGTTAAGGCTTGGTTATTTTTGACAATCCATTTATGTGTATACACACACCGCTCACGACCGACGATTAGTCTTCACAGCGTCAGCATGTGAGTATTTTTTATTTATAGCACTGTGTTTTGTAATCTCACTGTCAAGTGCTCTATTAACGTATGAAACCTAATGTTGATATGATATTAATGCCATTTCTTTCTCACATAGTCCTTTTGAGTTTGATTCCCAGACCAGACCAACATTTATGATACCTGATTTGTCCTGAAGTTTTTTATTCCAAACTCCACGTGTATAAGAAATTCTAATGTAGAATGCATTTCGTTATCATCGGCGGATCTAAATAAGATATTGAATACAGAATCCCCTAAATATGCCACTAAGTTCAATCGTCGGTGGATCTCACTAAGCAACTTTCTATCACCCTGTATTTGCAGATGGTATCTCCCGTCAGCAGTAGGTACCTTCCATTCTCCCTTTACCGGATGTATCGCGTATGAGCGGTATATCTTTATTACCATTCAAACGTGTAACAGCATCTCTTACGTAACTCCAACATGTCAGTTGTTATTGTTACTATTACGAGATGTAACAGCAACATCGCACGCCGCTGACGCTTCACACGTAATCGCGCAAATAAATCAGCCATTATCTCGCCTCTTGAAGGCAACGAACGAAACGACACCAACAAATGACCGCCATTTTTCTCCGGCATCCGTAACCGAGGACTCTGTCAATATATCCGTGAGGTTGTGGCTTAACGCGTAAGGGAGAGCGTTTTTAAAAGTCAGGTTGTGGGTAGTCGCAGAAAGTTTATGAAATACGGGAAATTTAATTATATAAACCTATAAGGTTTTTCAGATAGATTCTGGGTTACTCGGCTCGGCCTTGAATGGTGTATAGAAAAATTTTCATCATGGATTTTTTCGTCTTGTTCGATAATTATTGACATAGTTTTGAATACTCAAAGGCTTAACAAATTATTCACAAACAAGTTTTTGAGATTATCGAGTTCACTCACAGACGAATATACACATTTTATGCTACGTAGTTATGTTCTGTATGAGTACAAAGGCACGCAATTTCAATACAGGAATGTTTGAAAATCTTGAACACTAGTCTCAGGAGGACTTCTGTATATTTTATTTTCCAACTGAATACCATAACCAAGTGTAACAGTTTCTCTGATGAAATACCCACGTCACCGTGCACAGTATATCACTGTAGCACAGTACTTGCCATAGATATGTTTCATTCACATTAATCATATTAAAGATGATTAATGAACTCCCTTCCTAGATATTACAGATTTTTTTTTGGTGTTGACAGGATATGAGGTCTATCCAAAAGGGTGTAAATTTGGCCCATGTTCACAGGCGACATTATGCTTTTACCATCAAATAGTTAGTTTGATTATTTGTCTACCAATCAGACAATAAGTATATATTTTTTTGAAAAGCAGGGATAGTAGGTTTAAAGATATTCTTCCTACTTGGGAGACGTGTAAATTTTTTTACAATCCTCTAGTTTTTTTATATGTTTTTTTCGGTATAGAATAGGACAGAATAGATATTAGGAATGTACGTATTTGAATTTGATTGAGTTTGCCTAGTCTGGTAATCTGAGACAATTAGGTCGACAGGCAGAGACAAAATAAACTTCACTGTGTTGACCCTAAATTATTTACTGATTCCGCTCGATACTTGCACCCCCGCCCCCATCTCTTGCCCCATCTGCCGCCCTAACCACTGTTATATTTTATTTGAGTCATAAATAACCTTTTATTACACATATTTTGTCGTGTTATAATAACTAATGTACCCACTCTCAAATCGCATGTAACGCTACGTTACGCTTTTTTGTTATTTATTCGTCCAGTTATTGTTATTACCGTTCACCCTAGTAGAATAAATAACATGATGACGTTTTGGAAACGCAATTGTATTTATTGTTTATACAGCCAGATAATGGACGTAAACGGATTATTTTTGATAGATAGAGCACGCCACCATGTTGTGGGGCCTTAATATTTTTATGGAATGAACGGGCCTGCAGTTTATCTGGAACTTGAAGGCGTTGTTGTTACGTTGTGAATGGAAATGAATCTATACTAATAATAAAATTCTAACTGATCGCTTTCTGTACATGAATGGTATATGAGAAAAACATTATTACGGGCCTTTATTGACGCAATAGAACCCAAAACAATGGTTGTTAGAATTTTTGTCTGTTTGTCTCTGCGTTTGTTCCCGCTAATCTCAGAAACGGCTGAACCGATTTCGTTCTGGTTTTCACTTATGTATTGCAGTAAGCATCACTTAAAACCCAAAGTTTGTCTCATTGCTATCCGTCCAAAAATAAAAAAGTTGTGAATGAATATATGTATTTCTAATTCACAGAACGTGTAAAGTCCAGAAAAACGCAGATGCTGTTTTTAAGCGTAAGGTAGTTTTTCCGAAGCGAAGCGATGGCGTTTGCTAGTTTCTTAATACAATTTCATACCACTTCTAAATATTCAAATTATATAAAATTTTGCAAAGCAAGAATAGAATAGGATAACAGTGCTATATATTTTTAACCATGACCTTTTATAAAGATCATGTCACTGTAACAACAAAGTCGTTACGCTAAAATCTTACAAATCAAGTATAATATGGAACATTGTTGTTGATGTTATATTGTACCATATATTGTATCATAATAAATGATTAGATTAATATTATAATGATCTCGATTAATCTTACCTTGCTGTGTGAGATTATAAAATTACCTCATTCATAAGGGGATTATCCGTCACATTTTAGATGTCGGTAGTTTACATATTAATTAAAATTGTAAATTTTGTAGCATGCGTTTAAGTTATTTTAACTGTGTAGTACAAAGTAGTATAAATATTTTGTGTGTATACTGTACATAAGTGATAACCAAAAGTCGGTTTCATCGTCGAAGTAGCTGTTCCAGACAAGCTTAATTATTATGTAAATAACATTATGCACAATAGGTAGCAGAACAGGTTTAGCGGGGGAGTGAACTTATGAGTTTAAACTATCGCGGTCACTAAACTAAAATTGGACGATCCCGTTGTCGTAGTTGGTAGTGACTCAGCTCGCCGAGCGAGGGGACCCGGGTTTATTCCCGGCCGGATATACATTTATGTGACAGATAAATGTTTGTTCTCGGATTATGTGTGTTTGTAATGTCATATTTGTGTACGTCCATGCCGCCCGCAAAACAGGGAACACACACACAGTGCGGGGGTGTGAGTGTCTGAATGTTTATTTTAAATGTAACACTCAAAATCTGTGTATTTTATACTGGTAATTACATTCATATCATAGGTCTTGGTCACAGCCAGATTATGTTGGCGGGGAACAAATATTATCAGTTGATATTTGACAGATGCTACTGACGAAATAGCCTAGTGACCATGAGTAACGTAGGTGCACTCCATAATTCTATAGTAAAAGTTGAGAAACTTTGTATATTGCAAGTAATATGTTAAGTGGAGTATCAATGCGTCGTGTATCAATATCAGTATCAGTATGATCGATCGTCTTTGTGTTCTTGTCGATGTTGTAGTTGCCATCAAACATCAGATGGACTGCTTGGCTGCTTGCAAAACAATAACAACAAAAAAAACGATATTCACAAACCCCACATCCCCCGCAGCAAGACGAATGAGGGCTGTTATATTGACACGCCACACAAATCATTGTAGCTACCCAGCAACCCTTCTTGAGACCCAATTTCATTTAAGTACAACAATATAATGCGAGAATAAAAACACAAATCTTCTAAGATAAGCCAATATTTCAGAAGTTTTGAGATGTCGATGTAACAGAGGCATTCGAATAATTTTTTTCTGACATATTTTGAAAGGAAACATGGTGAAAGAAGGTGGTTACCGTGATCACGCGAAAATATCAAATAATATTATCTTATGTTTTCGCGTTGATTACTTTGTTCTTTTCTTTTTAGTGGTCCTCGATGTCCATGGGTGACGGTGACCACTCACCATCAGGTGGCGCGTCTGCTCGTTTGTCGGCTATTAACATAAAAAAATGTACGGCGAGTTGTCGTCTAGGTAAATTGCATTAGGTATGGCGACTATAGAGGCAAATTAAATGAATTTCCGTTCTATGGAAGGATGTTTAGTGTTGTTGAAGCGAAATTTATAATTTCGAGTGCCTGGTGGGTCAGCGCTCCAGGAATCCGCAACCGATAACCACGGCGGAGTATACTCCAGGCGTTTTTAGTTATGAGAAATATGTGCTTGTCTTCTAAATTATGGTACAAATTCTAGGATTATTGTAAGAAGGGTTGTTTTATTTTAATTACGACTGATGAGTTGGCAAAAAATTTGATGTATCAAAACATATACACGTATAAAGAAATATCATGTTCCGTAAGACGTCAAATTGCTAAAAGGATGATGATGTATTAGCAAATTCAGAAACTGAACCGAAGTACAAAATACAAAGGAGAACAAAAAACACGTGAATACATTAAGTTAACAACGTTACAAAAACTCGCAAAAAGACAGGGTTACAAATCCTCGTTTCAATGGATCGCGACATAAAATATGAAATGGTAGGGTGGCTTGATTGATGGACCGAGCATAATTGGCTCTCGTCCGCATGTTAATGAATCGCATGTAATGAAAAATGATTGTCCGAGTCGGCCCCCGTGATGTATGGTCACCCTACTTCGTGTCAGCAATGCAAATGGCTGTCGCATTGTTTGTCGAGCGTTAGTTCGTATTAAGTGGATAGGGAACGAATGACGGGTAATGGTGAGATATGTCAGATGTATTATTGTAACAAATTGGTTGATGAATGTTTTTCAAAGGCCTAGCAAATTTTATGTTGTTATGGGGAAGAGTGCTATCTATTTCATGATTGATTGCATGTTTTATTATCTATGTACTTCAAACATTGTAATGTTAAAAATTAAAAGATGTACAGATTTAGATGATAAAACTATTAAATTATCCCTGACGGTTACAATAAATATGTTTCAATAATGTAAAGAAGACGATAGCATAAAAGAAGAAAAAGTAATTTGTTAAGTAGATCTTGGCCCATCGTTTCTCCGACGTGTAGCGCGCGAAGGCTTTGAAGACAGAAGCTTGCTTTAGGGCGCCCGAGACGTTCAGTCTTCGGTGTGCAGCACACGAAGACCTCGTTGACTGGAGCGTGTGTTAGGCCCCGCAAGACGTCAGAGCGTGCGGAGGTCTCGGACTCGAAAGTGATAATTAATTCCTACCATAGGCGTGACTATCTCCTCGCGTGAAACAGCTCGCCTTTTATCCGAGGAATTTTCTGGAATTATCTTTTTCCGTGATCTTTTTCTGTGAAATCAAAATTTCTCGTCGGCCTAATAAATCTTGTTATGAAACGTACTAGTAACTACAATGACAATAATTTAAGATATACAACAGTAACAAAACATTGATCATAATCAAAAATAATAAAAAAAATACAGAATAACTGAATAAAAGATGCAGCGATTTATAAAAGAAGTTTAACAAGGCAATAATATGAAAGTTACCAAGTATGCGAATACCTTAAGTACTACGACATAGACCACATAACACACTAAAGATTTAAATTCAAACACCTGTTTGTAGTATTCATGCTTAGTAAACTCAAATCGTTACTGCTGCGTTCAATTTTCTAAGAGTAGTAGATAATAAAAGTGTGAAATATTGAATCCATTATGACGTAGTAACATGTTACTATATCGTTCGACGCAATTATGTTTGTTAGATGCTATTGTATATTTATGACGTAGTTCTTTCAAACTAAAGCCGTATTCAGTAAATTTAATTGTTAAATATAGCTTATATTCTAGTTAGAAGATATGATTGCAACTTTCTAATTTTCGATACTGAGCAACGTTCTCTCGACAAACGAAACGTAGAATACTTAGTAACCAGAAATTCTTAGAGATTGTAGTTCTAGACAGCGATAGCTATCTGAAGGTAACTAGGATAGGATGGTTGACGCGTAGTTATAAATTTGCCCTCTCCCTCTCGACTGTAATAGTCATCTTGCTAAGTACCAATCTGGACGTTAACTTATTACGCGAATCAGCTCGATAGCTTACGATTTACGGATGCTATGAGGATTATATCGATGTAGAATATCAATTTGTCTAGATATTTCGCTGTAAGTGCTTCAATTCAAAAAGGAAATCTGTGTATAATGTAGAGCATTATTGATTTCATACTATTAAATTGGGCCAAGTGAATTAAAATAGTACAATTAAATTTATTAATTATCTTTTGATTCAGTGAAGGAATACACGAGGAAACCATCATACATATGTAATTTATGTTGTCAAAGTCATGTAAAGTCTACTAATTTCCACTTACGATGATGAATATCTATCGTATGCTTAAATTTTTGTTCTTTAGTAAATTATCTATAAATTTAAAACATATCAGCTCGTATCCTAATGGAAATAATAACAGCATTCTCTTCTAATGAATTAAGCAAATTATTGTTACTTAAATTAAACGCCCATTCAATTAATTTTGCAATTTATTGTTACAATCTCTAACGAACCAAAGAGTATAGTTTCGCAGTATCTCTGCCATAAATTTATTAACGCTCGATTAAGTCCATGGATTGAATCGGCAATTCACAGATTATAAATCGACACCATCTGTTGAGTTCTGACATTTGCTTTTAGAAAGAGCAATATCATAAATATAATTATTACAATACATTGGGTCATTGTATATATGATAGAAATTAACTTGTTTTTGGTAATGGAATATTTCAAATTATAAGTAGAGTTAACGTACTGAGAACTTTTAGTCTGCTGTACATTGGGCTTATTGTTATGCAGTGCCTGTAATAGTAATTTAACTTAGCTTATACATATAGAATATTATACAGACGTTTTTATGTTTATTTAGATTTTTTTTAGAAATTACAATTCATTAAAAACGTATTAACAGTTTTAATATTTTTTACGAGACTCATTAATAAGTCAATTGCTATTGTTATTGCTGTAGTCAGCGGAGTTAGGCTGTGTCGTTGTCAGGTTACGCCATGATTACTTGGTTCATGTAAAATTTTGTAATTAGTGTACCAAGTTATTAAGGAAACATCGTTTTAAAAGTTCAATACTACCGTTTCCTTCTGAAGCGCCTGAACCAAAAAATAACTACTATTAAAATATAAAATAAATAAAAAACAGTATCCTAATAACGTAATGAGTCAAATTTATTCACTTCAAATTGGAGATAACACAATCTGAAAAGCAAAAATCAAATTGGATCATGTCACTTATTTTCTGACGCAAGTATAAGAATACATTCATCTCCTTCACACCTCCATAAGTGAATTACGCAGAGTTTTAAGAGAGGAGGGTAGAGCGATTATTATATTTGACAGGGTAATTTGGCGACAGAGGCAGTGTCACGCCAATCTTATTAGGGATGTAAATGAATATGGAATGAATCCATTATTTCACAAACAAGCCCTCGGGCCGAGGTGATAATATTGTAGGGAATAGGCGGTCTAAATTATACAGGACACTGTATAGAGTAGTTAGTGGAATTATTTAATTTTAATTTATGTGATTCAACTTATACAAATATTAATTGTAATGGTATATATAACTCATTTTCCTTGTACTGATAATTGAACCAATTTTATGTTTACGATGATATGTGAACGTGTAATTATAAGATAATAATTATTAGATAAAGGTGTTGATTGCATAAATGTATTTGTTTTAAAATCTTAATTGTATATATTCAATAGGTTTTCACAACATTAAGTTATTATAATAGTATAATGGATAAAATAAGTATGTATTGTTATGGACATTACAATAACGAACAAAATGAATTCCTGTTGTAGATTTTTTTTTTTTAATTTAAATCGTTGTAAAAACTTAATATATGATATTTTGTCGCCAATTTCGTCCTTACTTTTCTAACAGAAGTATATATTTTAAGCATTACTCAAATGTGGATTTGTATTGTAAATATTAACCGCTCTATATAGTTCCCCGCACCCTGGCTGCCATTAAGCCGGGATGTATAATAAATGCGTCACCATATTTTCGTCTGTATTACGCGGGGTTATTTATTGGCTTAAAATTGTAGTCATCGCATACATAATGTATGACGGAGGTAATTACCTTAGGCGTTCTTTAGGGTCTGTTCGCATTGAATCTCCTTTTGATAAATAATAAACTACTAAATTAAAAAAATACATAAATAATCATCTTGAATGAAGTGAATGAATGACTCTTGGGCCACCATTTATTCATATTAAATGGTGTCAAGATTCAATCTAATACAGAAATAATAAAGAATACGGAAAATACCACCCACTTATAATACGTATGATTGAATTTATGATCGCTCTTAGTAAAAATTTTTGTGAGCTTCCGTATTAGTAAGGCGTCAAACCATCGGCTTTCTTTAAGGCACGTCGAAGGCTCTTGGAGGCACGAAAACGTTCTTACACTTTGGCTGACGTTTAACGCCTTAATAAATCTTCATTGGAGCAACGTGGTTATAATCTAGGCTTCCTCAATTACGAAAACTTGGTTCTGGTTGAACAATTCGTTACATATATATAATTATAATTATTCAAAATTTTATATTTTTTGCCTTGATTAGTACTCATTACGTTTACTATCATTTTGTTATGGCCTATCATCTGCGTAATCACGTGTTATCACTACATAAAAATTTTCATTAAGATCGGTCAAGCCGTTCTTGAGTTATAACGGTATATACAGACAGGCAGATAAAAATTTTCAAGATGGTCGAATTGATGGCAGTGAGTCATAAAACGAACATATATTATTAAATTTGACAAAAAAATGGATTGTACAGACAAACAAACACTACATATTTATATAGTAATATATATATTTTTAATGAATTTTAACATGTTCAACCTAATTAGTGCAATCAAAATACGGGTATCATCTTCTGTTCTTATTTGTACAATCTGAACACAGCTTCATTCGTTTCCAACTCGATGACACTTCAGTTTGTTGACGACGCGGTGATTAATTCACATTTCGAAGTGTGACGTCTGTCAGAATATTTTACACTTCGTTATTTATGCCTGGTAACACCGGTAGAACCATGGGCGGAATTACTTGGAGTATTAAAGTAAGGTAACACTAACTGGATTTTATTACAATGACAGATACAATGAGGAGTTATGGTTGTATTCAGATTTTTGGTTGTCATCGTTTAATACATTATACGTTGAGGTTTAGTTTATATACCGCGTGAACTTAGTCAAAGTTGTAATTTATTTTTACATGACAGGGAACTGGCGTTTTTTAATGACACATTGATAATAATTGATTGACGCCGTTAATTCCGAGTTTCGACTTGACTGTTGAAATCAAAGAAAAATAATTATTTCTGTGCATCGGAGGACACGTAAAGGTATCGGTTTTTGTTATTAACGTTATACATCAATTGTTAAGTAATCTTGAATTATTTCAAGCCACATTTATAAACATGCATTTGCTGGTTAGCTGGTGACACAATACTTCTGATCTCCTCAATTACAATGAAACACATGTACCCTGCGAAGGGATAGATCGAAACACTTATAAATAAAATATATGCCGTATACTTCTACCCAAGCAAACTTGCACATTTGGCTCTTTTAATATATAGCATTTTAACGTATAGTATTCGTTTTGAATCCTGTACGCTATATATAATATATGCTATTTTAAAAAATTACAGAAAACCCCGATTAAAAGTGTGCCTTTAAATAATAGCATTGATAGCATCGCAAAGACAGAAGGAGATTTAAGTAAATGAAAATTACAACATGAATAAATTGAAATCAGAACATGGAACTTCTCAATTGGGAAACCACGACAGATGCTTAAACCACAAACCGACAAGCTCATTCCGCTCACGGCTAAACAATGCTCGACATATTAAGATAGTAAGGAGGCGGAAGACAGAGTCAGCTTCATTCTAAGCCTCATGAAAGAAGGGGACGGCACGAAGCGTTAATTGAATTAAACGGCTGGGGTTAATAGAACGTCGTCTCTGTGTTGTAAATGACCCGCAGAGTTTATACGTGCCTGGTACACTGCTCCCTGTAAACAGCTTTTAGGGGATGATAATTAGGGTTTGGGAAAGATAAACTACACAAATAAAATAAAGGGATGAGATATCTGATAAGATTCACGTATGGTTTGATAAATGTATTTTATATGAAGAGTCGATATATTGCTTTATTACGAAGAGATACTTAGTCCTTGGAAGTAACAATAGTAAATAGTCTAACTACGCTTTAACTAAAACTGCATTTTTCTTTCCTGCTCCAATCAAGGGACATCCTACGTCTGGTCGTAAAGTACTTTTATTACGCACTAAAAATCCGCCCTGACTTCGCTCCGCAAGACCGACGCTTCACGTATAAAAATCGTTTTAAGAATATGTTTTATCTATACTACTATATAAATCTGTTGAGATTTCGCGATGTCTCGAGATAGCTAAAAAGCAGCTTGACCGATCTTAGTAAAATTGGTATGCAGTGAGAACACATGACCGCGCTGATGATAGGTAGGTTATATGCTGTGTAAAATATTAGTTAATGATGTTCAATCAAGGCAAAAATAATGTTTTTTTTTTTTAATAATCGTGTATATATGATTC
>DWPT01004568.1:0-13092 GCA_018251895.1 Agathymus mariae mariae | reverse complement strand
TGAGAGCCAGTACCTTCTTTTTTACCTTCTTCTCATTTCCTGGCCGACAACGCATCAGTGATACCTTTGGTCTTGCTCATGTCCATGTGCGAATATGACCACTTACCATCAGGTGGCTCGTCTGCTCGCTTGTCGGCTATTATCATAAAAAAAAAGTTGATTAGAAGCTAATATCTAAACTAACCTTGTCGGTATTTTTAATGAGTGAACAGATTGTGTCGTGGTTAAATAGGACTTGAAGTATAAACTGTTGTACAGTATATACATACTTATTTTACATTAAGTTAGTACATTTGTTATATTTATTTCCTAGTTCGAAATTGTTTTCATATTTAACTGATCTAATACTGTACTACGGTTTTATTTCATGTTGCTATCAGTACTAAGTTACCAAGGTTAATTGCTTATAAAAAGCAGATCCTGCTATAACTAGGATTCCCTATTGCGAGTGGCACATCCCGAGTCCATTCAGAAATTAGGCATCATATATACAAATGCTTTGAAAACAACCACTTATCTTTCATATTCATTTCTGATCTGACCAAGAATCAAACCTGGGACATTTAGCTCAGCAAAGAGAGCCACTAACTACTAGAATACTGAGTCATATTATTGTAAATAAGAAGAAAAAGTGATATAATATGTACTAACACATTTAACTGTCATAAACTGAGCATGGCAATTTAAGATCTCAGTTTATTGTAGAGGCAATCTCTAAGTTTCTCATTGGACTTTGGATAAAGAATAAAAGATTTGAAACAGTTACTATGAGAACATAATGTGATTGTTCAAATCACCACTTTAACCATTCATTCAAGTCATAAGGAAATAAGTAAGTATTAAATTATGTAAATGAAATAGGGTATCGTGTACTTATGTAAGAAATAACAGATTGGTGAACATAAATTTTCTCAAGTTTTGATAAAACAAGTTTAGTTTTTTTTAAATATCAACTAATGCATATACTTATGATAAAAAAAGATGGACTATCTCTAAATGAGATATGGACGCTGCAGATATCTTGGGCAGAATTCAGAACAAATCAGTCTAGCCTCGGAGAGCTTGTTATCAAGCAGCATGAAACCAGTTATTGGTTGATAAACAGATTTCTAGTTCCTAAAAGTGATGTTGTATGATGGATATTTTCCCCTTTTTCAGGCATAATAATATTGGTCTAAGTACCGTGACAAACTTGCTGTGACAGAAATTAAATATACATACATAGTCATTCAATATACATAGACTTGTAACCTAACCCTTTACCCTTGGTTGGGGTTAAATATATACTGATAGAAAATTGTTTCAATGCTATAATCTAACTTCAGATCTTGACATAATGTTTTAATCCACAAAGTGCAGTAATCCACTCTTATATTGCTTGTAGAAACATTGTTACATCTGTAAACTGTTCTTGCATAAATTCATTGTTATATGTGTTTTTTAAGCACATCTGTATAATTTATTTCATTATTTAATAAGATGTTGAATTTTAAAGTTATTTTTTACTAATATTATTTAGTCTTGATATTGTCCTATAAGTTATATGACACTATTTCAGATAAAAGCTTGTAAGGGGTTTCATCCATCCTCAAGTATAAACCAACCTCCTTGGCTCATGATGCACCCTACTGAACAACAGATAATGCTATGGCAAATAGTCCCTCCTGTTTGTAATTGTTTGGCTCTGTACCACCTAGTTTAATCCTGGTTGTACTTGCATAGTGGTAGAGTATTTTACTTGACCGGCAAGCTACCACCTAAGATCAACTATGAAATTTTTCACATGTACTTCGCTAAGTGTCGAAGACTTAGTAATATTGCAGGTGCCCACTTAATTTCGGTCAGCAACACTTAAGCGGTACCTTTGGTATCACTGAAATCTATGGTTGACAGTTGCCCTTACCATCGGGTGGCTCATTTGTCTACTAGCTAAATAAAAAAAATCCAAAAATACTTATATGTCAGTATATTTTGGCACCTTCAATGATAACAAAGCCTACATGCATCCAAATTAAATAAAAAATATTTAATGTGAAGATTTAGGCCCATTTATCATTACAACCCATATCTTTCATATTACTGGGCTCAAGGTCTCCTCTTGCAATGAGAAAGGTTCAGCTCATATTCTGCCACACTGGCCAAGTGTAGGTTGGAAGATTTCACACACTTTTAAGAACATTATGGAGAATTCTCAGGTATACAGGTTTTCTCACTATGTTTTTCTTCACCGAAGCTATTGACAATTAAATACACACCTAGTTTGAAAAATTAGAGGTGCGTGCAGGATTCAAATTCGCGTCTCCCGTAAGGGAGACCTAAGTTTAAACCACTAGGCTGTCACTGCTTATCAAGAATCATAAAGAGTGAATGTTGCATGGCCAAACTATGAAATTTCTCTAAGGAATAAAAACATATAACATAAACATAAAATTTCCAAGGGTCTGTACTACCCCTGCACTATTCATTCTGTATTTCGAAGTTAATATGCAACAGCATTCACGAGCAATGTCCTCTAGACAGAGAAGTAAATAATTGTCAATGAAATTTTAAGTCTAGCAAAATGCAACTTATATCCTAAAACAGAACTTATTGGAAAGTTTTAAAAACAGATCTGGCTAGCAGCAGACAATCAAAGCCTCATAATAACAGCACAATTCCATGCACAATTATACTAATTATATATTGTCAGAGTAATATGAATGAGTAGGGAAAGTTTAAGAAGGTGATATCTTGATTGTGTAAATTATTTACTTCAGCAATATAAGACAGGGTACACTATAGTACCAGCTACCAAATAAATGTATTTGACATACACAGAATGCCTAAATTTTTGGCAGAAAGTTACGTAGTAATATTCTATTGGCTTTATAATGTTTTACCAAGATTCTATTAGACCTGATGCTAATGTACTAATGCTCTTGTCTGGTGATGACCCCAACCATCATGACATTGGCATCAGTACACTGAGGTGTACCATATAGCTAAGATTAATGCCATTCTTTATGCCCTAGTTTTCACAAACATTCTTGCCACTAGCCTAATTGCATTATGAGATATTTTCACTGTGGTGTGTGGTTAAGGTTGTGGTCTCCGAAAAACAGATAAAATAATATTTTAGGATCAGTATTGGTTCATTGCAGTTACCTTTATAATCCGATATTGCCACTCATAGGTGACATTGAATACATTTTACTGGTTAGTTCTATTTTTAGTCACTTTAAAACTGATCTCCGGTTTAATAAGGGTTACCACTTTACCTTTTAAAGAATATTTTGATATAGCTTATAGAATTGTTCACAAAAAATTAAAAACAGTTATTATATCCAGATGCCTTAAAAATGCCTATTTTTTATGAATGTTTAACATTATTTTTCTTTACTTTTTTACAAAACAGTAACTCTTGGATTGCGTTCTCAGAGATGTCAACAACTTATATATTATATGCAAGTATGAGGCATGAGGCCACAAATATTCCCTTTTTTTTCTTTTGATCTTGCCTTTTGAGATAAGGTGTAGTAGAACTACATAGAATATGGTTATCATATGGATTGCATTATGTTATATTGATAATTGAAATGCATGATAGTTGAATATATTATGTCTGAACTTAATCACTCTCTATGAACTTTATCACAGCCAACAGCCAATTGTGTAAGTAGTAGAGGTACATGGATATAAGATCCATATTAATGAAATGTGATAGTTTTAATTAGGTTTAAAGCAAAAGTGAATAAGTTTCATTAAGAAAAAAATCTTATCATATGTAATAAAAGCACATTACAATTTAGGAATTTTGATGTCAACCCTGGCAGTCATATGTGGTCACCAAAAACAGCAGTAATATTACACAGTGTAGCGCCATCTCACTCGCTTGCATAGCGAATCTTTACTAGCTATCACTCTCGCTCCCTTCACTTCTTAAGTAAGAGAAAGTAACGAAAGAGAAGTAATTCATTCCAGCCTATATCAACAACAACTTCAGTATCCGTGTATACCATCCCAAATAAGTTAATCTCAAAGTTTGAAACTACATCTTATCGCGCCCACTAATATGATAAACAACATCAATTTGAAATATAACCTACAACACAATATAATGTTTGCTTCACTTCGAATTTTGTCATAAACCTGCACCTAATTCATAGACTACAACAAACTTTTTACAAAGTCACATCTACAAAACGCTCAAAGTAAACAAAAAACAGGTAAACTAACCCTTTCTTCATGAGCCACCTCTGATGGCCCCAGTTGCTGAAGGAATGTTCCGATGGAGAAAACACACATCCATTTTACATACACGCATCGGTTATCACAACATATACTATTTATGTTTGCACTACTTGTCAAAATCAAACTATAATTCCACTTTTCGCTGCGCTAAACGCAAACGTCATTGACAAACAACCGACCTAGTACACGGGATCACATAGTAGACGAAAACACTGTATACTATTTTATGCATTCCGACGATATGTCACAATTCTTATCACTTAACGTTATTACATTACTAATCACTGCGTCTAAATCGGTTATTTATAAAAATAAAAACGTACAAAGCAAAAATTATTCGTAGACAGTACTCGCGACGTTGCACACTCGTTCAGAACGTGCGATTTGGTTCCATACGCAGAATACACGCACACATGTGCAGCTATAGGTAACAGATAACAATGGCCCACTTCGGACGGATAGGTATTATTTTTATGGCAACACCGATCACAAAACAAAAGGTAATAGGGTTATTACTTTTCTTCCCAGTTTACCTTATTAATGAGTTTATTTATTTACACCATGCATTTAGTAAAATAAATAGAAGGCACTTAAACTACTTACTACGTTTATCAGTTTATTAGAATAAGTATTTATAGTCAGACCTATATAATTGAAATTAGCGAGCAACAGTAAACAATAATTGCTCAAATTAAAGCTTTGGCGTCTTACCTACATTTAAGTAATGCAAAGTCAAGTAAATTCTGTTTGGATTTCTAATCCAAGTTATTTAGTACAGAAAATAAATGGATTTTAATTTCGCAATTGGTATTTAATATTAGGGTTTCCTGTAAGTATTACGTCAGTAAAATAATACTTATAGAAATTTTGTCAAAATGTCAAAATTTTTAATATTACCAGTTTGACAAATGACAGTTAGATTACAACTATGACGTCACCCACGACGTAATAAATTTCGTTGAATTGAAACGTAGCGTAGATACTTGTAAACATACGTGCGTAGGTAGCGTCACAAGGCCGTAGTTCCTACATAATATGCAGTTTCTGTATATGCGAGCCCGTTGATTAAATTAACTTACCGCTCTTCTTACAATCACATGAATATTACGTGGCTGATCAATACAAGGGACCGCGCCATTTATTTTTAAAGGCATATACCTGCGTTTGATTTCAATCTTTGATTTTAGGTAATTTTTATAAGCAGTAGTAATTAAAGTATAATAGGACCAAATCTGTTAACTGAATATTTTTGAAAATATTAACGTAGGTAGGCTCTCATATATATACCGGTGCCATCACACTTTGTCTCTTTTTATTATTACTTTATAGTTTCCACATATCGAGAGGAATCCGCTAAGCAGGTATAATAATATATACTTATATTATTAAGTATCAACTAATGTAGCATACTTTCCATCCTAAGAAATGAATCTGTTCCTACAGAAATGTAAATATTATTATGGATATGGTCGTAAAAGGTTAGTAAACAAAGTTGTAATCCCTGTTCCGTAACAATCGTAATAAATTAAAGTTCCATATTCATAGTAATAGAAAAACCGATTTCAAAAATAATAAAATCAGACCAGTGTACAATTGATTAAATGACTAACACGAGTGAATATTCAGTGTTTATGGTACGGGTGGTATTTGTAAACGATATTCATAGGTTCATTAAAACGAAGCGGGGCCGGGAAGGAAAGGTTAAAGATGTGGAATAAATTTAATTCAATTTAATTTTAATTAAGAATTGTTTTGTGTAACCCAAAAAAAGTGTTAGACGTAATTTTGTTCCGATTTCTTCTGTACAGCCTGTTTAAACATGTTTCACTTATGCATGTTAAATTATTGGTCCATGCATTGAGCAATGAAACTTAGATAAACATTAAAATAGTTTTTACTTAATGTGCGACTAATTTTTACCTTTGAAACAAGAAATATACCACCAGTGTCGTGTAATAGGTTAATTAAGATAAATAAAAC
The DNA here is from genome assembly GCA_018251895.1 of Agathymus mariae mariae. Lineage (NCBI taxonomy): Eukaryota > Metazoa > Arthropoda > Insecta > Lepidoptera > Hesperiidae > Agathymus > Agathymus mariae. The sequence goes on along the minus strand of DWPT01004568.1, from coordinate 6,882 downwards.
ACATTAATATAAATACATAGTTTTATTAGAAAATGAAAACGAAATTCCTTAAACTACCTAAATAAGGCACGACGTGTCAAAAAAACCGCTTAGCACGACGACGGATATGAATGTCAAAAAGCGACGTGGACAATGCAGCAGAACTTAAACATGCACAGGAACTGAACCTAATCCTGTATATGAAATATATATAATTGAATACAATATGCCATATAGTATATAGCGTAAATAATTGTATTTTAATTATTTAAATTTAATTTTTACTCGGAAATCAAATAGACCTGGCAACAATTTTAAGGGCAATGTAGAAAATCTGAAGGTAGACAGAGAACCAGCTCAGATTTTAAACTTTAATCAAATTGTATAAATTTGCTTATGATAAGTTACAGAGGCGGATTAATACACAGTGGCTGAAATATATGTGTTATAAAGCTGTAATTTGTCGATATGTGATATAGAATTAACTAATTAGCGATATACTTATAGAGATTTATAGCAACATTGAACTATACATAATATACAACAACAATTTCAACGTTTACGTAGAGATACAGTTAAGTATATATTAACAGAACGCCAAGTGATCGAGATTTCATGCCAACATTTTGATGTCTATATATTTAAGAGTATTTTTTACAAACGACAGACGTATTTGTGCGTGTATTTTCGCTTTCAATGTTATTTTACAGGTCACCGTTTAACATTTACATTAAATTTTAAATATTACAACTTTACATTATACAACAACCTGCATAAAACACATTTCTAAACGAAATGCTACACGCCTTACCCTGAAATAAATAACTAGCTCCAAAAGTTTTCTTTTCGTTAAAACTACGCAATATATATGTAAATAATGTAGGAATAATATCTTAATTTGTATGTTTTTGTACCAAATTAGTAATTTGTCTAACCTAGACATGAAAAAATTGGGAGCAATTATGAGTTTTTTTTAATATAAAATGAGAAATATTAAACAACAATAAAACGAAGACGGTGAAATTTTAAAGCTTTTCAGCACTTGAAAAGATAATTTCTTTCCTCGTTTTTAAATACGAGACACTAACAAAATTTTTAACAAGAAAAATTTTGAATGTCAACATTGTATTATAAAATATTTAATCGTGATTTTAAAAACTTTTCCAAATGTCAACGTTATAAATATTTAGTAAGAAATAATGCAATAAAGGGAGCCAAATTTAAAAGTTATCATGTGAGAGAAAACTAATTCGAAAATATTATAATTTATTGTCACTAAATATAGATTAAAAAAAGGCCAATATAAATTGGTCAATGTCTCTATCATCCCCAGTACTTATAAATAAATACTGGTATTTGCTTTATTGTAAATTTATGCACCGGGCAACACCACGGATGTTGACCGACGTTCATTAATGAAATACTAAATGAAACAAAAATTGATGAAAATTATTAAAAAACATGTAAAAGACACAGAGTTTCGTTTATCAGTCGTGTTGTTAATTACCCTAGATTTAGTCATATTTAATTTAATAATACAATTGTGGGTGTTCCCTGGTTAGTTGGCACGGTGTTGTCAGTAGTGGTCCATATCCGCTGTCGGCGCTACAGAGTATACCGAAGGCGGTCTGGAATTAAAAATAAGAATACACTTATTATTCTATCGAAGTTACGCCGTCTGAACAGTGCATGTGTTACGATATCAAAGGCTATGATTCACTGTGTGGATGACAACCAGATAAGAGTGAATAGGGTTTTTCTAAGTTACTGTGCTTTACCGTCTAAAGCCACATCGCCACATAGCATCACATGGGATTGTAGTCAAGCATCGACTTGAAATAAAAAACTAGAAGTTCCACTCTGTTGTTGAATATCAAATATGTTGTATATTTATGTATTTATTTTGGTTTAGATACTATATTATGTAACTATTACTGTATTTTATATATTTAGACTATTTAAATGTCAAAATTACTGTTTTTATATGCACTTGTGTGTATGCCACTCCTCTTTCCACCCACCAAAAGCTCATGTCTACACAAACGTCAAGTGTTAGAGAACGCCATTAAGCATTAAGTGCACCCTATTCTAAAAGCATTCAATGTGTTACAATAATGATTTAATATATCAAAACCTAAGAGCACGACGCGGAGCCGGCAGCCGCGATGGTCTGGGCAGAGCAGACATACGGGGATCCGTGTTCGATGCCGGCCGAGGTTGTTCTACTGGAGTAGAAACCACTGGAATAAAGAAACATTTGATGTAAAAATATTTTACGTATAAAGATTTATCAAATTTTCAACCTTCCGAAATGAACTCTATGCGCGACGGCATAGATTACAACAAAATAACGTTATTTTAAAGAACTGAGTGTATCAAGTGCAGAGAAAATATTTCTGTAATTTTCCAAACAAACATATTCGGATCGAAACTCAAAATTATTTTAACTACATTGTGTCACGGCATTAATCGTTAACTTTATGAAAATTATATGACAGACAGCACTAAATTTCATTGCACATACTATTATGAGAGATTTTATGAACGAGCGAACACCGTATATATACCGATTTCTCCTCTGTTTGTCAACACTTTTATTTATGTTTTGCTTAATAGATATTAACGAGTTTTAGAGTTAGCTATAATAACATTTGGAAACAGAATGTTATTTAAGTGATTACGGTCGAAATTTGACCAGTTAGCTAACACTTGTCAACAGAACGTGATGAAGGTACCTGTCGGTGGTCTCTGTATGGGGACTGAAGTAGGTCTGGATACTCTGAGTTGGGAAGCACCTGCTATCGAGTACGGTCGCGTCGCCGGTGGCTGTGAAATGTCAAGAAAATTAAATTCGATTCTACTTTGCATTAATTATTTCGTTATAATGTTATTTTCACTGTTAGTCATAATCACACGATGATGCAGTAATACGTGAAATATTCAGATAAATAAATGCAAAAACAGGAAAACCTCTCAAGATTTTATTGAGAAAAATAAATAAATTTCAAATATTTCGCACAAAAATTAATTTTTCAGTATCATTGTAGAGCAGAAAATTGAAACATAAGCATAAAATTGTACCAATTTATGTATATTTTATTCTGTTTAACTAGACGTTAAAATATTGATAAATGAAATAAGAAACCTGAAAAAGGTTGTATCATATTGTTTTTAAGAAAGGTACAAAAAATTCTGTAATCTGTTAACATTTCCAATGATGAAATAATGTTCCAGAAATAGGACTTATTGAAAAAATTAAAATTGGTTGTGAACATACTCAAATCACGATTGTTGAAAATGCAATCTTTATTTCAGCTTGAAGGCTATAAATAAGAGGTATACCATAAATGATTTTTAATATTCCCATTCGTAAGCACATAAAAATGGACAACATAAAAATTTCAAGTTCAGAAGTGAAACAAAACCACATATGGTCATTTTTTTCAAGCAGCTTCTGTAAGCTCAGTTTTTTATATTCTAAATATCTCAAAAACAAATTTTATTTTTTAACTAAACCACTTAATAATAAGGTAGGTAATACTACCCGTATTACATACGTATTATATAACATTATAGACATCCAAAATTTGGAATAAATTTATGCCATTTTTGTCTCATTTATAGTTATGGCCATCTTCCTCCAAAATACTCTCATATTAGTCTACGACCCAACCAGTAAACAGTACACAAAAGCTCACCACAGACTATTAATTGAACTACACAACATATTAAATCCAACAGTGAAACATGTTTTATATTGTGTTTATTTTAACCCGCAGCCTGATTGGCTAAAAGCAAACTATTATCAAATAAAAAAAATTTTTTTTTGTTTACAATATTCGTGCCCATTTAGCGCTGACTTAGTCGTTATAGTAAACAATTATTAGAGTAGTAGTCAATCTATGGAATTAAATTATGGAGGACATAATTATTAGTGTCGATTCGTAAATAAGATTTGCTTTATACAATTCAATAAATAGTCCGTGGTTGTAGCGTAGGCAACGACACTCACTGGCATGTGATGGTTCCGCATGGACACGGGCACGCAGCTGCCGACAGTACTCGCCCGCACCTAACCGCGCACGCCCAATGTTAACACAAGTTAATCACAGTTGTTACGACACACGAAAGCTGATTACTCGAGGTCAACATGAGAGGCACTGCTGGATATACATATATAACTTAATGATTCAACATTATTTCATATTTAAAGCAAAATGAGGACCAACAGCGAGTGCAGCTCGTCAGAGTACATTTCAGATGAGATGTATCGGTTATTAATTTTTTTAATACCAGTTAAAACGAGCGAAACCAATAGTTACATTTAATTTCATATACTTCTTAGCATATTTAATATGTTTAGGAATACACAAAAACGCATAACAAGTATATCTTAACTGGTTTTAAACTATAATCGATTAATTAGCGACCGAATGTCCCACCACCAGTTGGCACATATGACAAATATTATAATATTAATATGTAAACAAAATAGCTAATGACCGTTATTTTTTTTTATTAAGAGCATTTACAGTAACAAATACATTTAATAGCATAAGATGATTTGATAGGTCACCTAAAATACAATGAATTATCTGATTTTATTTGAAGACAACCGATTTTATGTTCACAATAGCGAATACTAATTACGCACTAAAGACCATTAAGACTCATCTGGACAAGACAGCGCTGAAACTCAGTAGGACTAAGTTTGCTAGAACAAAAGTACTATTTCCATAATGAGACCAGACCAATTTATCGTATTTATTGAGTTCATAACTTTTCCGTGGTTCTATGTTCCGATAGATATTGATTTGTATCTGATCATAAAGAATATATTTTATTCGGTCATCGGAAATTATAATTCGTTTACAAGATTTAACACTCAATATTAGATATAAATAAGACTGTTACCATTCTTTTTTTTTTTTTTTCAAAACATTACAAAATTACGGACTACTGTTAATAGACCAATTAATAAATATTTAATCTAGTTTAATATTGTTATGAATTTACTAACACAACAATATTCATAATGGGATATATATTATACTAAGTTTTTGTTGGAGAGAAAAGGTTATGAGAAATGTACACCCCAATCGGATAGGTTAGTTTAGGTTAGATTTTTTTATCATTTCCCTGCGTATGTACTGTAACAACATAACAATATTGAATAAAAAATTGCATTCATCCACATGAATCCGTAAAGTTATAATAATATTATGTGACTGTGAAAACCAGTTGGTACCGAGTATGAAGTTTCAGGTTTGATATACAGTCGGGGCAATCATTATGTCACAGATAAAGGTTCGCGTCTCGGTTTTGGTTGTCTGTGATGTCTTGTTTGAGGGACTGGCGGATATAAGCATACTTATTGTTTCATAAACTTATAACGAGGAGCGGCGTAAAATTGAAGAATAAGTCGAAGAATCAGTATCAAACACAAGCTCGCAAGTACGCGTAACATTTAAAAACCTAATCCACGAGTTATTTTAAAGGCTTTTTCAAAGGAGATAAAACGAACGACATTTTATGATTCCATTTAGGATAACAAGTGTTAATACTAAAAAGTCCCATGCCTCAGAACAGTAAAAATTGCATATTGTGGCAGTATGATTTCATTTGCCAGCTCCTAACTTATATATCTAAGTAGGCAAGGACAAAACAGTTCACTACCTCTTTCCCACACATTTGTCACCAATATTCTTGTTTCGTTTGGCAGCAATGATTTTGCATGTTATCAATAAACAAATTAATTGGGAACAGAATGCTATTTAATAATTGCCGTGTAACTTCAACAACTAGACGAACACTAGTTATAAGGAATACAAAACAGATAGTAATATACATTACGTGTATATAATGATAGTAAGGTAATGCAATGACTCACATCTTTCGGCGCCACCAGCTGGCTCTGCGGACGTTCCCGTCGGAGAGTTTCCGTGCCCTGCCGCACGAGCGTTGGTGGCGCTGTCACTACGGGTCGCGATATTTGTTTCTCTTCCTCCTTCTGAACAAATATTTTTTAATTTATCATATTATTAATTATTCATAGCTTTAGGTATCTCTTTTATAATAATAATACATTATTTTTATTTTTAAATCAGCATGCAACTAGTAATAATTGAATAACATATTCAGTTATTATTAGTAATATTTTTGAATACACAATTTCAATAATTAATAAGTGTATGATTCTTCTTGGCTATAATAATATGAAAGTAATAATTTATAATGTTCGTTCGTCTACAATGTAACATTTAGTTCATGTTTATCAGTAATATATAGAAAAATATTGTATATATGTATCATAAATATTTATCTTCATTACAATTTACATAACATGTACAATAACTGTTGCACTAATATTATATATCTCTAGCGATAATATTACCTGGTGCGTAGTGACCGTGTAGGACTCCCGACGTTGCGGAGGTAGGGCAAGATGAGAAAGGGGTGTTGGGGGCGTCGGGGCAGTTGGGCTAAGCGCCGGGTTGGACGCGTAAACCCCTCGCCGCACCATCATACGCCCTGCTATTACACGCGCTGCCGTGGGGGGTGGATTACCTAGAATACAATGATAATAATATATGTATGAGCAGTCTTCTTTCAAGTTAAAGGCATTGAAAAAACAGACTATTGAATAGTATTTAGTCATCGTTACATGAACATCTATAACATAAGTGGTATCAATGATGCATTGTGAGCTATGATGAAGCAGGGAAACTGCTCTCTAGCATTAAATGTAACATATTACAATATGTGGATGGGCATATGATAAATATTATTTAGAAATTAAACATTAAATAGAAATTAAGTTGTATGTAGTAGGGATGTTATGGATATGATATTTCGGATCCGGATATGGATACGGATATATGAATAATATTTTACCGGTTTCGG
>DWPT01004567.1:0-13096 GCA_018251895.1 Agathymus mariae mariae | reverse complement strand
GAAGAAATCTACGCAGCGCGTGCATTGATTTTTAAGTTATCAGCAAAATACTCAACCAATATTAAATCGCGTTTTGATAAAAGAATGGTCGAAGTACGCTATTTCATCACAAACGTCTTCTTCGCATTTTATATAACAAAAGACATCATCATCTATAGTATCTAAAGAGAGAGAAAAGGTATTTGTTGTGATTTTCTTTTGGAATATGCTAAACAAACAATTTGAGACCTATGCTTATTACTGCCATGGATCCTTAGCTTAGAAATGACATTTGGTTCGAATTATGATCGTGTACACGTTATTCTAATTAAAAAATGATTTCTGTGAGATACTTCCAACGTACTGGTTTTTATTCTGAGGCCCCTTGAAGTGGTTTGAACGTTTCGGATATAGAAACCAGATAAGCAATGAGTGCTTTAGATCGTGGAGCTAACATAACTGAATGGAGCTTGCACGTGACTCACAAGTTAAGCCAAAGCGCTTGGTAATTGAATAAGTTTACTACCGCAATATCGCTACGTATCGCTTATTAATAATTTTATACCACTAACACTTATATACTTTGTAATACCTGTATATTAAATGTCTACATCCGAAAAATATAATGACGTCTTCTAATTGGCGAAGACTTCACACTTTATGCCCAACTAATACATATTCAAAAAATATATCTTTCTATGGTCGTTTTCTATCCCTTCACAGATTACAACTGTCAAATTTTGGTGAGGTGAGATCACTGCTCGACGAAGCTGATAATAGCTAGTTCGTAGGTATTGTATAAAAACAATCATACCTAGACTATATAACCTTAACAATGTTTCAATTACGGTACGCACACTGCACTCATCTCACGTAGGTACATACTACAAACATCAATGGTATTTAGTTAACTGCGTCAGAATGAACACGTTTAGCGCCCGGCGCCCGAAGCGTTCAGTTCATACTCGGAACAAAACAAATATTATAATGCCTTTTTCTTCACTTACATTCAACTGAGAAAACAGTAGGTTTTAAAAACTAAACATGTATAATTCACACTTAGATTATTGTAGAAAAAAATCTTTTACTCATATATTTTTCTGCAAACGTAACATTAGTAATGATTCAAATTTGGTGTTGTCAAATATAATGTCGCTTAGGAAAATATTAGGTATATTTCATTATTTTGTATTAGATTAATACTAATCTACTTTGCGAAAATCCAGGAGCACAATTTGCACGATCGTTGCAAAGTAGATTAATACGAATTTATCAACAATGGATTTCCGAAATGCAACGTCTGATAGCTATAAAATTTCTTAAAATGTTATAAAATTAAAAAAAATTACGGAAAATTAACACACTTGTCGCAACAATAATGTCGTTTTTATTTGATAATGCGGTAAAAACACCCTGTGAAATGATATATTGGACACTAACGAGCACTGCAGAACGCATGTAGTCGGAAGTATTAAATAACAACTACATATAATAATATCGACCACTTCGGTATTATATTTAAAAAGATGAATATTTTTAATAGTCATTGAGCCGTTGTATTACACGTAATAGGTACTTACTATGAAATCTGATCTGAAATTTAATTATGTAAAGATAAATCGCATTCATCAAAGCCACGGTTTGATCTACTTGGCCGTCCGTGTACAATCACGCTTAATATTGAATAACATTGCGTGCGGTACGGGTTTATACGAATAATCCGAGGCACAGCGGGTAATCAATGTAATCTTCAGAGTAGTTAATGATGCAATTGATATAATAATATAGTTCCCGTAACATTTATACAACTGCGAGGCGCACAAAATTGCTGAAGGAGTTTATTAAATATATTTGACTCGTCAATTTTAAAGCTGTATTCTGATAGTGGCATTATTATTATTACATTACTTCCTCTGTAGTACGTTATTACGTTCAAGTAACATACTATTAATATTTTAACAAGAGAAATCTCTTTTCTTGACCGGTATTGCGTCTGTGAGGCCTGCATTGTGTCTTCATGTTTACCGGTTATTCAAATAAAAAAGCATTACATAATATATGTATTATTACTTTAAGCTAATAGATATATTCTCGAAAGTAAATGTAAAGTACATAAAACGTGTTGCTTACGCTAGAACGATTCTTGTATACTAAATAACTCATCTAAGCACTGCGGTGAGTGACTTGAGGTTAACCGAAGATCAAATAACAGCCATACTGCGCTCGGTTATTAACCTCGCGAATCTTAGAATACACATAGCTAATATATCGTCGCAAGACTCACAAGTCTTCCGCCACTTCCTCCTACTTCGCTATAATAATGAGTTACGGGAGCTGCGAACTTGTCAGGAATAAATTGAGTTTGACGGAGCTGCTTAATATATTTGTTTTTCACCAAGAAAATGATGCGTGTTATGCCGCTTCCTTAATCTTTATGACATCGTAAAGCTCAATTGATGCCAAACTTCGGGCAAGGAGTGGCTCTTGTTATTTTTCATGAGGATGTTGGAATTTCTTTTATCCGCATATTGTACGATTAATCATACTTAATAAAAAAAAACGTAAATTTACGCACTCGTACGTCAAAGTGTCGTGAATGGCATGGACAATCACATCATAGATATAAGACGTCAATAACAACTTACACCTGCCACCAAACACATGAATGCCTGTTCCGAATAGGAAAGTAATTCCGGGACAACTTCATAGGGTAGGTAAGATCTACGGTACGGTCTACAAAATTGTTGAACAACGTTCATTACTGACGGTTATAACCATGAAATTTATGCTATAAAACTTGTGAGGAACCTACCCGAAACATCAACATGCTCCATTAACATTTGCAGAACGCTGTAAGGAAAAGTAAATTCATGTACCCCGCTTACGAAAACATTTAGGTAACTGTGTAAATTCGAGTATTCACGAAGATAAATTTTGTTATTGGGACAATCTTTAACGATTATGCTATGGTGTATGTCAAGCTGATAATTTTTCATTGATCTGTATTTTTTGCTCCATATAGTACAAACAACTACCTATTCCCGTATTAAGGTACTCTAAATGTTCCTGAAGTAAAGTTAATAAATAAACGTTTACACACTCACGCCCGCCACACTAGGATTCCCTGTGTTGCGGGTGGCATGGACAAACACAAATATGTTATTACAAATACCCATGACCCGGGAACAAACATTTACCTGTCACATAAATGTCTGCCCCGGCTGGGAATCGAACCCGGGACCCCTTCGCTCGGCCGACAGGGCCACTACCAACTGGACTATGAAGTCGTCAAGTGAGCGTTACTAGTAAAAATTAAATGAATGCCGAAATTTTGTCGCTCCATCAATCCTAGAATCAAAGCCCACCTGCGCTGCTTATGGATTACTCTCTGAATAAAGGGATGAGACGATGAAACCAGAGCGTCTTTCGTTTTGAAAGTCGCTAGGCTCTGTATCACTAAATTTAATATCTGCGGTATCAATTCACGGTGGTAATTTTCTTGACCTGATTGGCCAGTTACTGGTTTGTTACCATGTAAAAATCAACCACCAATATTTTTATCGTGTCTCGGTTTCAATACTGGAACGCTAGGGGACAAGTAGTTCACCACATTATTTTAGGCCGGTAATTCGCCCAGTCCTGTAGTAGACCACTTGCCATGCCCATGCCGTTTAACTCATCATCACAACCCATAACAATCCCGCTGGTAGTCTGTAAATCCTGTTACTGTGGGAGTGGTGGACATACCCCGCCATTCTGACAGGTGCAGATTGGCATACCGTCGTCTACTACAAATTTGTCTGCGAAAAAAGAAATTCGTCTGAGCCTGCCTGATTTATTTGTGCTAAATGCTACCATATGTAAGCGACAGCTGGATAATTTTTTATCAAAACAACTCAACCACATGGCGATTCGTCCATTGATGCACTTCATTATACAAGTACGCTCACGCATGTGGTCTTATAAGTCTCCGTTCGTGTCTATTATCACGCCCTCTAACGTGCATAGATAAAGTTTATTTATGACAAAGATAAGAAAACGGTTAGAATTAGCTAAGTGCGTTCTGGAATTGGGTCACAAGGCTCGCAGCTATTTAGCCGGCTTTTATGGGGTCAGATGTTTTGATAAACCATTTGTGTTCATTCCATTTGCCTAAAATCTTGTTTATCTATATCTATACTAATAATAAAATTCTAACTGATCGCTTTCTGTACATGAACGATATATGAAAAAAAATATTATTAGGGGCTTTTAATGACGCAATAGAACCCAAGATAATAGTTGTTACAATTTTTGTCTGTTTGTCTGTGCGTTTGTTCCCGCTAATCTCAGAACCGGCTAAACCGATTTCGTTCTGGTTTTCACTAATGTATTGCAGCAAGCGTGACTTAATACTTAAAGTTTCATTGCAATCCGTCCATAAATAAAAAAAGTTATGTATATATATACATTTCATAGAATCAGAAAATCCCAAAAAAATACAAATGCTTAAGGTAGTTTTTCCAAAGCGAAACGAGGGCATTTGGTAGATAATAATATTTATTTTGTCCAAATTTATATATTTTTTTTAGATTTCAAGGACTAATGTAAAAGCAGAAGGGCCATGTGGTGCTAAACAATCACCGTCGTTTGTGGACATTTACAGACCTAAAGGAGTCGCCAATGCATCGTCGGCCCCGAAAAAGAGCTGTTTAAGCCCTCTTTTGAACAACAGCGCAGGTCCCGCAAAACCAATGCTGGTGTATCCCACAGATGGATACTACAGAGTTGGGGATAAAACATTCTAAACCCTCCGTCCACCACTTCGTTGAATTAGATGGAGGGAAGTCAACAAGAACAAGCTGTATGTTGTATTCTATTTATGAAATTTTACATATAGTTTGATTACATATACGACCACCGATTTCATTAGTTCACTTATATTACATATTATATATTTTAAAAAATCGGTTTAAATAATACTGGTGAATAATATTATATCGAATACTTGAAATTATTATATCGAATAAGGAAAAACAATTTTAATAATGATCATGCTTAAAAAATAAAACATTAAGTACCCACTCACTCAAATGCAATGGGCGGCATAAATCGACGCCATGTGGCTATTCATAATCTCTTTATACTGCTCGTACAGTAATCCAAATAATCGCCGACAAAATGTTACTATTCAGGGTTAACTTACAACGATAGAACCTTGCCGCATCTAGAACATCTGTTAGGGCACGTGTAGCGCATGTCCTCTCATTCTTACCGAACGATGATTGATTATAATAATGATCTACACGACAATAATTGTGTACTGTACACATTTTACTATGGTACTAAACTTAGAGGTTAGCCGTGACGTGATAGTTCGGTGGTATGATTAATTCTTTCTTTCTTTCTTACCTTCTTCTCATTTCCTGGCCGACAACGCATCAGTGATACCTTTGGTCTTGCTGATGTTCATGGGCGACGGTGATCGCTTACCAGGTGGCTCATCTGCTCGTTTGTCGGCTATTAAGATATATATAAAAAAAAAATTCAAACGTGCAAAATTTAGTCCTAACTGACATTTCAATGTACCATCGACAATCTATACATTATATGATTTTCAATTGCGTGTTACTAATGTTTTAGTGATACGTAGAGTGAGGTAGACTAGCGCACTGATTTTCGTTAATGAATAATAATGCGAGCTTGTCACGTTTGTTTTAGTTACGTTCGTCGTGTTTGGATTACTTTGCGTCAAATTACGTATGGTCTTGAAACTTTCAGATTGTTGTACTATATTTTAATACTGATTCATGCTTAATAATAATTAATATATTATTCTGAAAGTACTTCTTTAAATGATCGTGACATCAGCATCGAACTCTATTGTGTACTTTATTAGAATGGAGTGTTATCGTAAATAAGTTAGGTAGTTTGTTTTATACATTTATTGTTTAAAGACATTGGATAAAATACACGTCTACGAATAATTCTTATACGCGATACTATATATTCGCATCTCGGAAACATTATATCATAATTAAATTCCATTACATACAAGAAAAGTCATATGACTTTGAAAGACATCCTTATTGAAGCATTATTTATAATGTATGCAGATTATAAGAAGCATTATTTATTTTTATAGTCTTTGTTTTTCGGGAACGGAGCCCTAAAAACATCCTCGTACATTTTCCTACAGTTTTCGAGTTAGGTTCGTGAGATACAACCGCATTACTACGAATTGTCCTTTATCCTCCTCAACCGTTATTGACCATAAAAGTAATAACTACTCTGTAAAGTTCCAAGATAAGGTCAATAATGTACAACAAGCAACGATAAATCTTTGCCACTTACATATTTTAAAATCTTTGATTCTTAGATTTAATTATGCATAGTCAGCTCTAAGAATTCTAAAAATGTTATAGCCTATGTACTTTGAATATATAATGTATTTTAACTAGTAGGTAAATGGCTTTTTTTTTCGGGGGAGAAATCTTCGTAACATATCCTGCCTCGTACGGAGGTACCGGATGTTGTGGGATTCTTACCCACTAAAACCCCCTCGGCAGTTATTCGACACATATGAGAAGGCCCCGGGATCTCATGAACCCACCGGTGCCTCCCTTGCGTATTTTGAATCGTCCTGGGGTTCGTCCCTCGAGGTTTAATACCTTGACCGAGGTGAGATAATTTTCTGTCCCGTCGTTGTCGCCTCCTAGCAGGATCGGCCCTCTCCCGATCCCGAGTAGGTATTCCCGTAGGTAAATGCCTAGTATAATTCATGTCGACAGATTACAATTTTATGAAAAGCTTTATGATTACCTAGAATATCTATTTTTTAGCAAATGTCTCATAAAATTGATCCCAGGCCTCATCCTAAAACAATGTATATATATAATCTGAAACTTGACATAAAATATGGGTGAAAAATATTGGTCATTAAAACGAGTAAATATTCGTAATAATCAACACTAAAATCACAAGTATACTTACAATATTTTTTTACTAAAAATTGATCGTGTGTATCGAGCCTAATGACCGCGGTTTCCAATAAATTATGCTCTTTTTATTTTGGCGACAATTTGCTACGAACACGTGCCGTTGCCGACCGTTGGGAAAAACCTGATATAATTGTAATGATCATTTTATAAAAGGTCCCCTCGCATTGTAATGAATGTACTGTCATCATAATATGTGTTTAATGGCTTTAATGTAATTTAATGCACAGGGCGGGGCATCAGTGGGTATCTATATTATCACGCTTATCACGTCGAATAACTTTGTGATATACGCCAGATGTTGTATTATCATTTCTCCCCTACGTACACGCCCTTATGCATTTTTGCTAAAAGTTTTGCATTAATTTAATCCTTCTTCAACACATACAATACTTCGTTTGTTATTACAAAAACAAGAAAAAAAATCCATTATACTGTAATATTCATTGCCTTCCAACGTCGTCTTTTGCGTGACTAAAATCGTAGAACGTTTGTTAAGGTTTAAGGTCCGTTATGTATAATTCAATTCATTAACAAACTCCTTCCCAGCCGACCCTGTTTTGGGGTCAAGGCACGCCCGTCACTAATACCTACGTTATCCACTTTCTACAAAGATTTGTCAATAAGCATCATGTCATATCATGCTCACATTCTGTAGAGTCATCTGTCATCATCGTAAAACATCCGTGACAGAATTTAAATTTTATCTATAATACCAGCTGATCTCTTTCGCTTCGTGCGCCATATTTTTAAGTTAACTGATAATGGTACATTTTTTTCGATACAAATGGTAATTTAGACCGGCGCTAGTGGGACGAGACTCCAGGAATTTATCAAGTGTCGGTTTACTAAGTCCTGGCATATTTTAGCGATTTTGGACAGGACACTCGAGTTTTCTGTTCGAGGACTTCGGATCGAATTTTGCACTGCACAAGTACGAAAACTTTACAAGTTACCTAATTATTGGAAATGAATATTCGCTTGTTTTGGTTAAGGAAAAATATCATTAGGAAACCTACCTAAGGTTTCTCTATGTGTGAAGATCGTACTCGGCCAATGCAGCTGGTTAAGGTCTTAACATGTCTCGTTATGAGGAGATCAAAGCCCAGCAATGTTCCGTTATGCGTTATGTTGCGAGCTCATTTTTCGAAGCCAAATAATAATTCTACTATTTATAATACTCGACCAACCAGTACAGTCAGTTAATCTGCATACTCGACTTACACACAACAATGACGTACGGTCTAACAAAATTTGTAAACATGCAACGGCTTCTGTTCCATAAAAAAATGTCCTGTCTCCTTTTATTGTCAACGAAATAGAACATGTTGCAGAGTTCAAATTCAAACTGATAACCGTGGAAATAACAAAGACGGCAAAAATCCGTGCATCCGTATCGTTTTACAAATCGCCAGCATCTGCTTGTAACACGACATGTGATCGAACATCTGTTTGTTGGTATGATCCCTACTCCGATGTATTATAGTATGCCCTCAGTTTAATTAACTCTATTCACTTATCATTGCATTCCTATTTCGATCAGTTTAAATTTTCACGCTCGACTGCGCACGCGCAGACAACGTCACAACACTTGATCGATGATTAGAATTCAATTTTAAATGCTGGCTGGAACGTAATTCGATTCTATTTGTTGTACATAATAATAATTTTGTAAGTAATATGAAATACCTGCATAATTTTATTGGACAGCGGAAGAAATAAGTTATGTTTAATGTCGGAGTGTGTTTTAGTGACACAGAATTCTTATTATTACTTATTTACAATCAATTATGAGAACTACAAAATTCGAAAAGAAATAATATTATGACGTCCGCCGTTTTTTGTTTGTTGTGTCGTAAAACTAGACTGTGCATGTTTGGATGATGAATGTTGTTATAATAAAAAACATTCGAGCCGTCATAAATCTCATAAACTATTCAAACGGGACCCGGGAATAATTACCCGTTATTGACCAAGATCACCAATCTTATTGGACTTTTCGCCACCATAAACAAATTGGTTCGGGATCTAACTAATGAAAGATATACCACTAAAAATAATTCCACTGCTTCAGAAATAGATGTTATTATTGAAATTGTGGTTCAAATTAAAATCGAACCCGCAGCCCTCTTTACTACAAGTGGGGTCGACCTACTTGACGTTTGATTATTACGATACTGACTGTCGTAGATATAATATTTTTGTTGACTTTATTCACCACATTTGCATCCAAATAGTTATGAAATTTGTAATATTTTACTTTATGATGTTTTTGTTTGTTACAGGTAAGTATCAATTCGATTGCAAGTTCTGATGACCATTTCTTCTGACGAAAAAGGGTCATTGATGTGGCGGCATCTTGCAAGCCGAGTTTAAAGGTTTTTGGTTTTACTTCGATACACGATGTACTTATGTTTAACCGCAACCTACATGCATACATAGCCTTTAACAGGTGACATTTGCAAGAAACTATCCGTAAGATGTAAATTTATAAATGGAATTGTATTTGAGCAAAAGTTTGCTTGAGAAATTACCCAAGCGAATGCGTGACAGTAGTCTTCATTCTACCTTACTGCGTTACAAGGAGTACAATAAAGTTGGCCGTTTTCTCTCTTTATAGAGTAAAGTTCGATGAGATAACAAATTCATCAGGTTTAATTAAGGTCTATCTGCTGACCCTTCATTTGTACCGAAGGGGCTCGACGACCTTATTGCGAAATAAATTGCTCACAGCCGCTCCACATTCTTTAAGTGCGAGAGGAAAGGCTTCGTAAACGATTACTTATTCTCTTTTAGGACGTACGAGTACGATGGTGTATCTATTGAGAAGTTTTGCTGACGTGTTATGAATATTGTATGTAGCGTAACAATGTATGTATACTTTTTTATGAAGAAGTTTGATACATTTTTATTTTTGTGTGTGACTTCGTCCTTCTGGACCTGGTTCTTCATTTTTACAATAAGGTTCCTAAGTTGAGTTGTCCATTGGAACTTTTAAGAGACGTATTCAAATACAACTTATAGGTAAAGGATATTATATATATATATATATATGTATGATTATATTAATGACAAGAACGCCTGGATATAATAGTGTCGAAACCAGTTCCGCACATATTTAAACTTTTGCAATTACCATGTGTGTTAAAAAGGTGTGCTGAGGAGTTTCTTTAAGTGTTAAAGCACCTTTTCGAAACTGTAGTAAAAGCAAAAAATGACGTGCATAAGTGTATTTACAGAATACCTACATGATTAAACGAACTTGAATTTGGAATATATGTATATATATTTAAAAGTTGAAAATTAGTGGATTATGGATTCGTCTCATTCGTCTATTCTTTGTTTATATGTAAGATAATTCAGTACAAATATTTTTGGTACGTTTTACGTTATATATATGTAGTCATCTGATGACAGGTGACAATACAACCATAATACTACTGTTATATATGTATGTTACATAATATGTTTATATTAGTGGTAAAAATATATTCATAAACTATATGAATATAGTTTTAAATTTCAGTATCATACAGATCGCATCCACAAACAGAAGTACAGTCGTGTGAAACATACGGCAACGACCTCATTTTGCAAGGTCGCTCGTAATCACAATGTTGATCATTTGGCCATCCGCTAACACATTACACATTATTTATAACTTATCGGGTGGTACATCTCACATGCTTTTATGTACGAATGTGAGAGGCGTGAAAAGTACTTAACAAAATATAACAACTTGTAAATTAAAATAATCAGTTTGTTATAGATTACACTTTTTACTTGTGATAAGGGGCAGTTATTTTGAAACTTTTACTTTGGACCGTATTTATTAATGGCCGACAGACGATTTGATGGGCTACTTGTCGTTAATGACGCGTTGCCGGCTAAAGTAGCAAGCAGAGAGCCCATCTTTAAATCGTTAATGTTCTTTTTACGCATAAAAATAAATGAAACTTGTCATCGACAGTCATTTTAATTCAAATGTTCACAAATACCTATGTAGTTTAACATGTTCGTAAAGTTTGATGTATTGCTCATATAAATAATTTATTGTTTACATTCTCCCGATGCATACCATATTGTACGTTAATCTTATTTTAAAATAAAACACCAAATCATTCAAACATACTCGTATTCTTTAAATCACAAGACGTCAAATGCGAGGAGCCTGACAGGGACCTTTCTCTTTTTATCGTGAACTGGTCCGGAGAATAATAATTCACCGATTCACCGTGTAAATAATATCGTAGGCTTATCTAAAGCAACATCGATGTTAGTCACGAAGGCGGCGCGGCTGGCTGAAAGGGCAGGAAGCACGTTTGTCTGGCTTTATGCATAAAAGTGCCAAGTAAACAACACACTTCTGCATTTGATATCGCGATTGGTATATTCATGTCTACTTTATACGTTTTATTATAATCATTTTTATACAGAGTGTAGCGGTGAATTCAATCTTTTATTTTTATGAAACTGAAGTTTTGAAAAAGTGCAGATTTGTCAAGTACTTATGCTGTTTTATTTTCTTTAATTCATTATTGAAATACAGTTTTAAATCAATGCTTGATTAATGTGTAAGGGCAGGCCACCTGATCGTAAGTGGTTACTGCCGCCCATGAATGTCCGTAATACTGAACGCACCACCGATGTGTTGCTAGGCAACATAAAAGCAGGCGACCCATTCACCCCTGGCATTTATTAAAACGTTTCACGATAGCGCACCAATGAAATAAAACCGATGATGATACATGATACGAAGCTCAGACACCACCAACAGGAGTGATAGATTGCGATAACCTCACCCGTAGTTCAGCAGAGTGCTCCATGAGCAACAGAAGTTGACTTGGACTCAAAGACTGGTAGAGACAGATAATAATTTTTCAATTTGAAACTTGTTTTTCCTACCTAGTGTTACGATACATATATATCTTTGAGAAAATAAATTATAATTAAATGACATTTAGTTGAGGCCGTCGACTTTGCTGTCAATTATGAGTGTGTCGAACAACTCTAGTTAAAGTTAATTACATTTTGACTGTGATTTGCCTATTGCGTAATAATTACGTCACTAGTCCCAAACGTCCATATAAACACTTGATGCACGACAGATTATTGCTTAAATTTCCGGCGCAGAGTCACTTTGCTAAGTAATATAATTAATGACCTCGTCCTGACCGGAACACTGTCGTCCAGTCATTGCTATATCATCATTGCTCAGCATTTCAGGCCAATATATATATTAAAAAAAAAACAAACAAATTTTAGTTTAATTAATATGAAATATGAACGGGATGTTGTTCATTTAGAAATATTTCAGGAATAATTTACAAAACTTACAATATATACGTTGCAAGGAGATTATTATATGTATGAATATGAATGATAAAAAATTACAACACACCAAATCTTTTTCATTGTATTTTTTTCATGTGATACCCATATTAAAAAGCATCGGTATAAACAATAGAAAAAATCTGCTAAATTAATGTTGTTGGATGCGAAAATTTCTAACAATACGAACACATCACAGCTATTGTCCAGAGTAAAATTATAAATTAAACTTTATTTCTATCAGAGTCTTAACAATACCACTCAACAATACCCAATAACTAATTACTGTTACTCACAAAGCATTACATAAATAAAAAAACTAGCCACTAGAGTTAAATGTAATTAGGTCGTAACTCGATACTCGCCGAAAAGTAGAATGACGTAAGTGTGCCGCTCTAGTGGTCCTTTGTCTACCGTGCGTGACTTCCGGACACTGGAGTACCCTGTCCGGGATGTGTTAGCCCGGGACGTCACTCTCTCGGGATAAAAGTATCCTTCTTGCTTTATTTTACAAGTTTCAGAATGCCAAGCAAATGTGGGTCGTATGAAAACCTTTCATTTACGTAAAACGATAAACCCAGTTTTAGATTAATCTATCAGCTGTTATAATCACCATCGTTTCAAATTTTTCCAATCATTCAAGTGGATGGAATGACATCCGAGTCTTTCGATTTTCACAGAACTGTTTTCTTAGGTCTAATTGTTTATCTACAACTTCCTATTATCATTGCAACGAGACAAGATGCAAGTTGGCAAACAACTATAGGCGAATATATAGTTACTTAGTAGCATATTAATATCAGGTTGAG
>DWPT01004566.1:0-13096 GCA_018251895.1 Agathymus mariae mariae | reverse complement strand
AGAACCTCAAATAGAAATTTGACAGAGATTTAGGACTGCGCTTCATCGTACGGGTACTACTGCCACGATTGCTCTGTCTAGTTTAGAACTTTAAATAAGGTAAATGTATCCATTGGTTGACTGTATGAAAGAATATCGCCATACAACTCACGCCGCAATTTTCACATTTGAATAAAAGACTCTATATGCGCGGGTGCTACTATGGTTATTATTTTTACGATATTAATATTTTAATGTCTTATGAATATGCCGATATATAAATATATCAAAACTAAAGTTTTTTTAACACGAAAATAACTACATCCGATATTTATTCTTCACTATCAACTAACCACAAGATGGTAACAATCAAAACACCTGATCATTATTATTTATCCACACAATCATAGGTAAAGTTGAAATATCAGTCATCTATCTACTTGATTAAATGATAAGTATGGCCAAGTAGAGTCAACAAGAGAGATAAATTCTCTATGTATTTTAGTATACGAAGATATTAGCGCTATCCTAACTATATAACTTGATGGTTATTTATTCTTAAATTCTCGTATAGACCACAAGACCAGAAAACAGCAAGGCTTCGACGGCCACTATGATGTAACCTAAAGGCATTTTGCTCTTATTCTCGGGGTCTTGAACCTTAGACTTTCGAACCTTAAGGTATTTATTGGTCTCTACGGATCTGAACACGTCTTGGCGACCTGCTCTAGTTTCGATTTTATCCAATTACTTTTATAACTTTTGGTTACTATTTATTTATAATTCTTTTCGAGTCTTTAAAAAAAGTTTAACATATTAAAAGGCATAATAATATCACGATTTTATAAATTTTAATATTTATCAATAACATCGTTAACCACAAAACTTAATAATTTAGCTTCGCAAAATTCTATGAGTGCTCTTCGTGTACGGCAGTAGTAAATTCAATTAAATTCAATTATAACACTTGTGCCTCTAAGCCCTGAAGGTGTTGGCCTCACGTGACATAGTTTCATAATGCGTGCTAAATACCGATAGTTAAAGTTAGTTCCCATGTCCAACATTCAATGTAATGTAAATTTAAATGTCAGCAAGTCGCATCGTTTGTCTACTTACACTGTAAAACCCGTTCTACGCGTGTAATTTATCATCAAACCAAAATTAAATAGCCAACACAATAAATTTCAAGCCTTCTCATTCGAGAAGAATCCATGCTTTTGTATAAACAATAAAACCTATTAGATTATTATAATAAAGTGATATCAATATCTGGCTTTATTTTATGGATTCCCGGCATCCGTTTTGACCGTCAATGTTTCGATAATGCCTCGGATCTTGTGAGTGTCCTTGGATAGTTGAGACCACTTACCAGCATATAAGTCGTTTATTGTGGACATTAAACAGATCCTAATTTAACATGACGCCTGGTTTTCGCAACACTAACCTTATTGTTTTTTAATACGTATGCAACGTTGTATAGGTACATTTCTCACCGTCATCATATACCAAACGTTACTGTAAAAAATATGTTAACAGTAAAACAGTATATTAACGGCTTGTTATAAACTCGATATTCTGGCGGACTAAAACTTAATAGTGAAACCAAACAGAAACAAATATGATGCACGAAAAATCGTATAAATTAGTCGCGTCTTTTCGGTTTAATTATTGTTTTAATATATCTCATTAATATCAGTGGTACTTTTAATAGACTCACGAATCATCGGTCGATTGTGCTAGCTGAGTTGAGGTGTTCTCATATACCAACTTTTCTTATTAGGGATAATGTAACCAAGTTATGCGACGCATAGTCTGTCTGTCTCTAATACTAACAATAGTAAAAAGATCTTCTTGTATGTGAAAAAAGTAACTGGAATATTTGATATTTATATGTCGAGATCCGAACGAAGAATTCACGTTGTATTGAAGATGTCGACCATTGTATGAAGTGTTCACTTTTCATAAAAGACTGTGACAATAAAATTGAATCACTGACCCTTTTTTTAACAATTTCAATATTAATTGGTCGACCATGTCATGATGTCATGATATTCAATGATCGGACGATAAGACGATACAGATAAAATAATTGGGTACTTACGTATTAACGACACCGCAGCATAAATTTTATTAGCAAGTGCGCACAATCTAAACCAAAATTTTTGGTTAGGTTAGATTTTGTCGTTTCCCAGAGAAAAAAAAAGGTTTTGTTGCGAAAAATTTTGATCGTCCGCACCTGCTAACTATTAAATTATTGCTGCGGTGGCGTTAGTACTAAGTATCAATAATTGTTTTATCACAATATTATTCACTTAAATAGATATAGATAAATAGAACTTCACAAAATCTTGGTACTAATAGTTTTTTTTTATTAAATAACGAAATACCCGGTTTGTTACTATGAAACAATAACCTATTTAGCTGTCATGAAGTAGTAGATTGAAACTGAAATTCACGACTATGTGGGACGTATACGAAATTGATTTGCACCTGCTTCGGTAACGGAGAATATTAAGAAGCCAGCAAACAGAGAGTTCATCATAATTCATCTTAACAGTGCGTCTTATAATTAAAATTAATGTATCATTCATACGAGTATATACATCGAGATGCAAGCCCTTCATCCCAATGGATTTTAAATTTTAATGTTGTCTTATTAAAAATGTGGGGAGCAATTTCGGCAACATTCGAATATACCCTCATACTGACGCCCGCATGACTGTCAAAACGTGAATCACGCTATCGAAATTTTCCACAATGCTTACCTTACGAATAAGAACGATCGCAGGTTCATCTGGCACGATAATATAGCCCGACACTGATCTTAAAGATCTTTCTAAGCTTAATAACAATTAATGTCGTTTGTGGACCGTTTCTAACTAATGAGGGACAGATATATCTTCAGCCATATACTAATAAAGGATAATGGATAAAAGTTACACCATGTGTTGGTAGAAAAAAGCACTCAGACATTACGATATTTCAAAATATAGTTGTCAATACAGCGTAACAAAAATCACTAAACGGAGATTGAACTCGCGCAGTTCATGGCGAAACTTTTAAATTAAGCTCAAGTGACAACTTCGTAGGTGATAATGCAGTCCAACTTCATTCGTTAAGGTAACCGCCGACTATGTGGCTCTTCTTAATACTAACACCGTGATCGTAAGACTTTAGAACTGCTCGACTCGACTTTAGAATTGATGTTTACACAGTATATTTTAAAAGAAATGATAGATGGCGCTTCAGTCACATTAATAACATATCCTAAATCTAAATGTAGTGTATACTGAAATATTTGCTAGTATTTTAATATAATGTAAGGAATCGCATCAAATCGGAACATAATTTCTTATCTACTTGACTGATTGGGGTATTGATGATCTTTCATAAGTATGTTACATCAAATACGAGATGTTATAGATATGTTATTGTCACTTAACTGAAATAATTTATATTTCATTAATTTGTAAGACAACCATAACCAGGCTTTCTACTTTTAACGTATAATTAATTATTTCGAAAAACTTTATGAATATGCAATAAAGTGCCTTTGTGTCTATCTATTTGAGTGCGATAATCTATAAAATTAAACTAAACTTATATTCATTAAAATTTACAACACTTTTTCATTTGATAAGTATTACAGTAAAAAGTTAATTGTAATTGATAATCTGTGATATTATTCAACGTAATGTAATCTCAACTAATACTGCTTTAAAAACGTTCTGATGTTGCTCCGTTTTGGAACAAAACACCTGTCGGCGACATATATGTGTGCAAACACCATTATGCGAAGTGTTCGCGCATTGCTGCAAAGTAGATTAACAGCAATTTAAGAAAAAAACAAAATTTTGTTACTTGAATAGTATAGTTTTTTAAACAGATAAGCAACAGTTAAGTGTTAGATATACCTTTAAATAGCATAAACTCAACTTTTCAGAACATGTGTGATGATTTTAGCAAATGAAAAATGTTTTGCGGGATTGGTTGTAAACTTGTTGGTGGAAGAAAATAAGACAATCTATAAACTTGATCTAGACAAATGTATTAGCTAAGTATTTATTTTCAATAATGTTTTAAGTAACTACTTCTATTACCTCAAATTATTGTTTTTGCAATTATTGTTGAATCTTATCGGCATCTACAACTTGCGCTTTAGTACCATAAAACTATTTATTTTATGATTGAATGTATAGAAAGATTATTAAAGCGCGATCTCTTCATTAAACCGTCTGAAATTTTAACTAACTTATTAATGAATATAGATGAGTAATGCCTCATTAAAAGAGTTTATTAGAAATACCATCAAATATTCCATTAAAAACGATCCTATTAGAGTTCCCACCCCCTTCCTATGGGGAAACTGGGAAAATTCCGTATGTACAAAACTCCGCAACTCGTGAGGTGAAAATGTATATTTTTCAGGTAGTTATTATCGTAATGATTTTTGTTTTTAGACATTTTGTTTTTTCATAAATACGTTATCATAATCAATTATAACCCATTTTTACAAAATTGTGCAGGTCGATCTGTGATCGGATCGGGCTACTTTCCGAACACCTGGAAGTTAGGGAAGGTCATCGTCCTCCCGAAGCCGGGTAAAAACCGCCATTGCCCGGCCAGCTATCGTCCCATCACGCTGCTGCTGGCTAGTTTTGAAACGCATAATGCCATCGCTTAATATAAGAGATGAGCAGTATGATTTTCAACCCGGCCGTTCGACTACGCTTTAGCTGGCTCGGGTGATGCGCCACATTTGAGACGAGCTTAACTACGGGCGGCACACGGTCGGGGTCTTCTTGGATATCGAGAAGGCATTCGACCGCGTGTGGCATGTTAGGCTCGTACACAAGTTGTTGGACTCACTCGTGCCAGCTATGCTGGTCAAGTTGCTAGCGTCGTTTTTCGATGGGTGGCAGTTCGTGGTATCGGTTGTAGGCTTGACCTCAGACCCTCGCCCAATATGTACCTATGGCCTGTCGCCGGCTCTGTACGCGTTCTACACGAACTGAAGCTGAGTTTGCGGTCACGCAAATGCAACGCTTCCTGGATCTACTGCCTCCTTAGTTGGACATATGGCGGATTGCCGTAAATGTCGGTAAGACGGTCCCCATCATGTTCACCAAGCCGCATAAGCTGCTGGCGATAGCTCCGCTTCTGCGGCCGAGAGGTGGTGTGGCAGCCGACCGTTAAGTATCTTGGATGTATCATCGATAGCTCGATGCGGATGGCGCAACAATGCAGCCACGTCATTCAACAGGCGCGTGCCGTTCGAGCTATACTCCGACCGGTGCTGACATCCAAGCTACCGCTTAAAGCAAAGGAATGGTGTACCACACCTACATTCGATTACGATTAGCCTACGCGGCGCCGGCATAGTAGGCGTTGGCATCTAGATGGCAGCAAAAGCGTATGCAGTTGCAGCAGAACCTGTCTCTTCGTGCGATCACGGGAGCGAACTGCTTTGTTTGGAACGATATGTTGGCGCGTGACCTCAAGGTGGGGACGTTGGAGGAACATGTGGTCCGGTAGGCGCAGAACATGTACGACCGCGCCATGGACCGACAACGGACCACATGAATCTCTGAGAGGGATCGCGCCCCTGCACTCCCGACTTCCGGAGAGATACCCGCTTCCGCGGGAGCTCTTAGAGACAGGATAGTCCCTCCGGGATATTGTCTGCGACCTTAGCTCGTCTTACGGTACGATAGTGATATACCCCCACTAAACAGCGGGGTCCCGCCTTCTCTTACCAGAGATACTCGATTTATGTCCGGGTAAAAAGGATAACCAGTAGGGTGGGGACGATGGATGACCCCATCAATGTGAATGTCAAACGTGATCGGATTTTGCGTTTTTTTTATTGTGAAAACCGGTAATAGGTAAGAATGTAGGAGCGCGGCTAATTCTAGTTGAGTAAATGAAGAAGTACACTTGTTCATTGCAGGAGTACATACACGTGATACTAAACGTCGAGAGAGCTTGCCAGCGGCTGTGTTGCCATATTAAAGGAGTTGCCACATTAACTACTAACAAATATTCTGTGTTGTTGCATTCCATCACAGCCAACAATCGAACAGCACAGTGTCAGCCGGGTCTGCACGGTATATTTATAATAATGCGGCATAATATATATGAATATAATATATTTATTCGCTTGTTCGATTCGATATGCAATTCATATTTTCAACTTTTTTTATTTACAAATCAACTGCTAAGAAGCGAAGATTACTTCGGGGGTCAAAATGTGAAAGACGTAGCGAGGTAAAGATTATATTATCAATATTATTATTAAGTCGGTAATATTATTACTGGTATTATTATCTTTCCGTGAAGTCTGCCTGGCCAGCCACCACCCTCCTGCTTGAGTCAACCGCCATTACTCTTCGTGTTCCGGCTGGGGGCTTGAGCGCCAGTACTTTATTTCTTACCTTCTCATTTCCTGGCCGACAACGCATCAGTGATACCTTTGGTCTTGTTGATGCCCATGGGCGACGATGACCACTTATCGTCACGTGGCTCGTCTGCTCGTTTGTCGGCTATTACAATAAAAAAATATCTTAAATACAACTAATATTTCTTACGTAATTTCGATCACGTTTCGTTAAATTCAAGTGCTGAAGACCAAAACTTAAAATCTAGAGCAAATTCACGCTGTCCTAAGCATTAGATAGTGTATAACGATAGTAATTCAATCTAGAAGATTGTAGTCCGGCAACTGCAATTTCATTAGCGCCTCGACGTCGCACGGAACTTTAACCATAACGCTAACGACGTCATTACACGCGGCAATGCCACTATCGGACGTCACACTCGCAATATGGAATTAAGTTTGTAACAACGAGAATCCTTGTTTGGAATACATTAACATGGTTTTTTATTTCGGTGAAAAAAATTGTTTGTTAATTTCAAAGTATCGTTCGTTGACTGTTTCTATGTAAGATACCGATTCGTTCTGTATTATTGTGTATAACGTGTGTGTACATAAATATGTACGCTGTACACGTAAAAGGGGTTGCATTTTTTCGGCGTAAATGAAGAAAATATTTTTCTGCATCTAAACGAATCTCACTCGAGCGATCATTAAATAGAATAAATTCAATAAAAATCAATAAATTTAACAAACAAAATTAATAAATAACAATTTTAAATAAAATAATATTTCTTATACAATTCACGAGATGCTTAAATATTTGCTGATATGCAAAACTGAATTTATCGTATTGTTTTCATTAGTTCGATTGATTCTTCTGATGAATAGTAGTTTGTGTTTTAATAGTAAGTTAATCTGTCAAACGTCTATTATTTAGAAATGGATATTGTCACCTTGCTTATATAGAATGACTTAGAAGATCTGTTCTGTTTGACCTTGTTCTGACCTCATGTAGTTCTGGTACTTCAAGATTAACAAGAAATAAACAAAATATCGGTAGAAATTCAAAAGAACTGCTGACATCATTTTTTTTCTATTTAAATCTCAGATGTGCTCTTTTTTGACTCTTTAAAACCTACTCATGAAAAAATGATAGAAATTACTATTCAATCGGGTCGCTTCCTCAAAACGTCCTCTATCCTATCATTCATCATTAAAAATTCGTTTGTTATGTCACAGAGCGTGAGTAAATATATTGTTACTATTTTTCTAACGTGCCGTTAGTATAACCCAAATAATATACGTACACGTCTATAGTATCCGTCTAAAGATCCTTTTTATATTATAAACATTGACCACAAGTGTTTCAAGATCATCTTGGACAAATGGGCCATTATGATAAGTCTCAATAAAATGTATAAATTAGACATTGTAATTCTTTTCAGTGTGAATAGTGGCTCAACTAGAATTTATTTTGCACAACTCTGGGTCACGATAATTTTTAGATTACCTTCATCGTGTTATTATTGTGATGTTCTTTAAGTCAAAAGTTACATTAGCAACAAATACCAACCCACATCTAATGGCGTATGTAGATTAAAATTATATAGTACGAAGATAAGCGGCGTCTTTAATATGATAACAAGAACGTTGTCGCATTCGTACGATAGGGGAGCTATTCGCCCTCGTAGCCAGTTCCGTAGCGTATTCTGTACGTCTACGTGACACCTCTACATCGTAGCTGAACACGAATTGTAAATCTATGCGCCTAATCTTAATGTAACGTCCTTAAACTTGTCAAGTACCACGCTAGAGTGGGCAAGTGCAGCCCAGTCCCCATGACCTACATCCGCCGACCCTCGCTCGGGAAGCTGCTAATTTCCACCATCGCGGCCTGAACCGACGTCACGGAGGGGGGCAGGGGCGCCGACGGCCCGCTGGCTGCTCGCTTCGTTCAGTCCAGCGCCCCACTCCGACCGGCAGTCACGCGTCGCGCCGCCGCGGGAACTATACGCGATCCTACAACCGAAACCTCATTCGACCGCCTGAAAATTAACCAAAAGTGATCTGATCACTAACATATTTTTTTAAGTGAATAACGTGATTTTATTTAACAAACTGTGATAGTCAGGCGGGCGGAGGCTCGGGTGGGGCGCGTTCCGCTGACACAGTGGCTCAGTCGGCCGCCGGACGCCGAGTGACGAGCATCATCGATTTTCTTCGCACGACTGTACGCGAGGTACGTAACATCACGTGCTCGTATTTTCATCGGGGCTATTTCCACGCGACGCGTATTTTCGAACAATCTGTTTAGCGTTCAAGGCCGCGGCTGTTTGCGTTAAAGTTTACGCTTTGAACGCTTGTGTTGAAGTGCAAATTTCTTCCAATTCACAATAATATTATCTCGTATCACGAGTCTTTGGAGGAGGAAAACGAAACATTTTCATGGTTTCACGATCTTCGGTGAGCGCTTAGAATAAGTAATGCGATAACGATACTTTCAAGGTTGTTTAATTGATCCATAGCACGTCATCCTTAGTCTTATGCAAATGCGTTATGTATGCATTTACAAACTGGCTGTATAATAAGGCTTGTGTAGTTCACGCAAAGTTTTGCCATAAGTTTTTGTGGGATAAAATAAATATAATATAAGGTCGTTATGACCAGGTCTGTTGATAGCGTGATCTTGACCTACAGATGGTAACATTCTAAATACTACGATCGTGACATGCGGCCTGGCATCATTTCAGATCGCGTTTCATTCAGAGAGACGTATATATGAAATTGTCTATATATTTACAAATAAATACTCCGATGTCGATTTCTTTACGACATGTTGACTTATTTATATGTTCTTATAGCTGTTAAACTGCGGATATTGACGATTCAAATTTCGTTAGAAGTACATATGAGTTTTCAGTATAATCAATTATTTAACATAATTCCGTAAGTAATGTAAAATAATGAACGTAAATTGTTTATTGAATGAGTATTGACCGGTATATACCTATTAGTTAATTTTATTTCTAACAGTTAACTATGATTGACGTTTTTAGTTATTTTCGTATTTCGATTTTGAAGTGAAATGTACTTTCATTAAAGTTTCATACTATTTTAATAGCTTAAGGTAATATGTAAAAATCGTTCCTCATAATCACTCAACAATTTACTTAGACATACTCCCCTTCAAATTTAAGTCCGGTAATTTCATTTTATCTTCCCCTTCCTTAAGGATGAATTTTCTACAAATCCTTTCTTAGTACAGTAACGAAATTTTTATACCATGTTATCTGTCAATCAGTCAGTGTTAGAATTTTATCGAGTAGATGAATATTTTAAAAGAGAATGATAGCTACAAAGGTTATTATTATATTAGGTTCATCGTTGGCCTGTAGCCATGGGTACATGGATATTTTGGGTACATCTAAATCATCAGGAAGCTTCACTGAGTACCATAGATTTTTGAACGCCGCATATGTACGAATTCAACAAGATTTAGATATAAAAATGTTTCCATTTACAGAATGTTTCACTTATATAAAGGCGTCGTATTTGTGGCGCAATAAAGCAGTTATTGGATTCTTATCGCATAAACCCATTCGTTGCGAGCGTAATTTGAGCTGTAGAACAATTTGTATGTGGTATAAAATGTTTAATTTTAAAGCGGTTAAAATTATTATCATAAGTAAATCGTTACTTCGTTACTTACAGACCATGTAATGAAATTCGACAATTATGTATACGGCATACATAATTTCATTGATTAATGAAATAGAATGCGATTTTAAAAATCGCGCTATAAGGGGTTGCACTCATTAGTCTGTAATGATCATTATTTGAGTCCCAACATCACTAATTACTTTAAAAGAAGGCTCGACAATTATCGTTACGCCAAGATTGATAATATATCGTTTTAATAAAATAGAATTAAAAAAAAATTATAAATAAGTTTCGTAACTATCAAACTGCTGTATATCTTGTTCTTGTATATTTTGTTGTCTTGAGGTGCATGAGTGTTTTTACCAAGACCTAAATGATACAATGATTGTGAGTTTGAATTTGAAATTTGAAAAAGATAGAATTAAGATATTAACATGTGTTCTGAGATACGAATTGTTGCCGTGTTAAATCCAAGTGTTCACAAATCCACACATTACATATTGCATAGAGTTACGTGAACGTTGAATCTGGAAAAGTTTAAAATTTATTAGTTCGTCATTAGCCAACAGTATTTTGATAGAATTCGCAGTGGTGGTGATGACGATGATGGATTTTTTTTTATTTATGTAATTACATGAAACATTAATTTTAAATCAACTAGAGGTTTACTAAATAGTCAGAAATTTTCAACATTTGACAACACTTGATACTAGAATTAGTTAAATGTGTATAAGATTACGAATATGCACGCTGTCAAAAATATAAACCATGAATATAACAATGTAACGTAAAACATTACTCTGTTCAACAAAAAATAAAGTCGTTAGTCTGTGTTTGTGTGATCCGTGTAAGCATGCTGTTTGAACTTTGATCGACATTTGTGTGCAAAATAACATAAATTAGGATTGTAGTGATTATTTGCTAAATGACTTTAACAGCTTTGATATGCAATGTTGGGAGACATTAACCTATTTGTATTATTATATTTTATTTACAATATTCTTACAATAAAACCATAAAGCATAAAGTCATGTATTATGTTTTATTCCAACAGAGTGAAACATTTTCTGCAACTTTCGGTAATAAAACTGTAAAGAATTAAAATTGTTCTGAAAAAACTTACTTATTGATATAAAAAAAAAGTAAGTAACGCCCTTGTACTAATGTTTCGTTCATAGTTGGTTTCCTGTTATTCTATTGTGTGTAAAAAATGCTTAAACATTGAACACAGCTCAAAATATTTAAATATATATTTTCAAAATTTAAAATAGCTGAACTAGCTCATGATATTATGATAATACAGATTGTATAAACTTATCTGCATCGAACGAAATTCAGCTGCCATGACAAGTAAAATTATCAATTTTTTTAAGATATACTAAAACTTTCATATATATTTTTTAATTCATCATATGACGCGAAGTAAAGCACTCAAAAATCGAACCACTGACCTAAAAATGCCAACCATGACTTGTTTAGTGAATAGAATTTCAATAAAACAGCCACTTGGCAGGCCTAATGTCGAGCACACTTTACTTGGCACGCTCTTCCACTGCATTAACTAATGCTTCTCTCGGCCTTCAACTTTCAATTAATAGTTATCTTTATTATTCCAATACATTACTTTAAACACTGATTTGAATATAGTTCATACAGGTTGCAATATATATACATACAATGATAACTTATATAATGTGTGCAATATTAATTTAGTTACTTCGGCGAAGAAAAACATCGTGACGAAACCTGCATAATATGAAGGTGAAGTTAAGTGTTTACCCACTTAATATAACCAAAAATGTGGGTGAAAGAATAATAATAATGATTTGATAAGTGAAATGAAAATTACCGCCTGATAGCTAAGTATGAAATAGACATAATTTACGGAATCTCCGATTTGTTATAGGAGTAAATTCCGGTATGTAAGAAATTATATATAGGATAGCTCTTTTTCACCCTCAACAGGCATTCAAGACACACTTCCGGATCTAATATGAAACAGCCATAACCCTTTACATCCTAAGGTAGCGAGAGCCTAGCCATGGGGTAGTTGTCATGTTGAGTATTCGATACCAGCGCACCCAAAAAGAAAATCGAATAAACAAATTTTGCAGAATTTATAAGAAATTAATTTTTCACCACTGTAAGATAATTTTATGATATTATTGTAACCTGCCCTCGCTTTGCTTCAGAAAACATGATCCGTATGTTTACAAATAGTACCCACGTTTAAAACAGTGTTACTCGTTTTTATCAGGCGTTTCATATATGAAGTCATCATCATTCATTCAGGTATATTAAGTCATCCTTACAAACACTTCTTTAAAATTTCAGACATCTACTCGCGTTGGCCGCTTTTTATCAGTCAGTTAAGTGTTTTTAATAAGTATGTTCATATATCTCAATACAACACACTACAATAATTACGTATACGACAGTGTAAAATTATTAGAGATTTACATTTAATTTTATATTCATACCAAGGCTCCTTTTTCGGGTTCTTTTACAAATATGTAAATTAAATCACCGACTGACTTGTCGCGACTGTGGTACAGTCGTGCCCACGCTCGCTACACTTTTATTCTCGTATCTACTTATAATGTCGGTTTAGAAGTTTCAATTAATACCTCTCTGAGTTTCATCGTATCTTTGAGGTTTGTAATGAAAAGGAAGGAAATTAAATTTAAGTCGAAGAAGTATGTAAATTGCATTTTCTTTCTTATAATAAAATACATCAGAAACAAAATAAAGTTTTAGGTTCGGGAAGTAGTTAAAATGTTTTTACTTTTATTTATTTTATAATGTATGTTTTCTGAACAACAGTAATTTTGAAGAACAGATGTGTTGTATATATATTTATCATTAACGTAAATTATATCAGAATTATTTACATCACATTACATCATTTTCTATTTCATGTAAATATAATTAAAACGTTTATACGATCTGGAAGAACATCTAAATAATATTATGGATAATTTGGACAATAATTTACACCTTAACTTATCACAAGTACTATATAAAGTCGATCGAAAGCCTTGGAAATGGGCATTGTTTTTCTTTTAAAAACAATACACACCC
>DWPT01004565.1:0-13099 GCA_018251895.1 Agathymus mariae mariae | reverse complement strand
ATAGCCGACAAACGAGCAGACGAGCCACCTGATGGTAAGTGGTCACCGTCGCCCATGGACATCAATAAGACCAAAGGACCAGATAAATCAAATGTAAATAAATATAGATCAAGATAATAATACGAGTAATAATATTAAAGACTTAATAATATAATCTGGCTTTTGCCTCCTCTAACGACACCCTGTTCTGCCAGCAGGTAGATGTATTCCAGGCCGTCCCAATACGGTCTATACCGCCTTTCGATGTTTTGTTTCCTAAAAAAAGATTGATCCTATCTGACGGTAAATGGTGATTCAGTCTAAGATGTTGTTCGCACAAACTCACAAGATTCGCACATCGTAAGTAGATTATTAATGCAATCGTAAAACTAATATTTTAACATAAATACAAGAAAAATTAAAGGCTTGATACACTTTCTTCTACCGAGCACCATTTTAGCCAATAATAATTTTAGCGCATAATTGTTTGCTCAATATATGTAGGCGACTATAAACATCGATATTTTGTCGAACACAAGTGTCGATTAAAAAGGATAAATAGTGTTTAACTTAAAAAGAATATACGCTTATTTTGCTTTTATCATTTATCTTTATTTATATATTATAAAAAGAGACTTAAAGGTTTCATTATAATAATCAAATACAATATTATTACATTTACGCTTCGCTGGTCGCTAAAATTTATCAAATTTTGCACATTTCCGGTAGCATTAATTAATATTTACAAATTATTATTGCTAGAACATTTTAAACAAATACCATAATAATTTTATTCTGGTCCGCGATGAGGCTGAACACTACTACATATGTTCATTAAGCTTGTTGAAGTAAGTAGCCTATAATTTAATGTACCTGCATGTAAATGTAATGTCACCTATATATAAATGTATATCGGTGTTATTGATTTCTTTCTTTCTGATTTTTTTTTATGAAAACCTACAGCATCCCATATGCAATGTATTTTTATGGGAATTGTGTACAGGTAGATGACGACTTCCCCCGTTGCGACTATGTCCATCCGGAGTGACGTACTTTTGAAATAGTATGTCCATGCATGAGACCGGTGACCTTGAGCATGTTCTCTGTTCATTTTGTATGTTGTTGTCATTGTTGCCATAAGGTAGAAGGTTAAAAATTGTTGTACAAAACCTATAAAATTTAAATATCTTATTTTTTGCGATGTATTCACTTTGCAGTTTGTCCTCAAAACTATATTGAGTTTCGCAGATATATCAAGAAATGTAAAACATTACAGTAAACTGTAATTTATATTTAAAAACATGTAGTATTCGTATGTGTGCATAATCGAATATTGTCCACTACTTGTGGTCCCTGACCGGATTATACCCGTCCATCTATCTACGTGCCTGTCTAGTGCTCGTACGCTTTACTGTGTTCTCATGAACGTCATGTATATGTTAATTAGTAAGTGTCTCACTTCAATAGAGACGGCAATAAGTAGTTACACTGGTTTTGTCGCTTATTTCCTGTGTAAAAAATTGATTTAGTTTTCTCCAGAGTGGACTTATATTACGGCATGACACAACTGCTAGCGGTTCAGATTGTCACATTTGTTTGACATTGCAAAAACTGACAGGTCTCGTGTTCGATGCTTTTTGGATAAAAAACTGAAAAAGTATCTACCAAATATTTTTTTTTACAAAGTAATATTACAAAATAAAAACTTGTGTCTTGACGGTATAATAGTTAATAAATAATCTGTATAATAACAAAATTATGATATTTTAAGAATATAGTTTGAAGAGGATGATTTTATCTCTTATAGGCTGGCAATGCAGCTGTGGTTCTCTGGTGTTACAAATGTAATTTAACTACTGTGACCACTTTCTATCACTCGGCCATTTGCTTTTGTGCCAGCTGTTAAAATATAATAATAAAGATGACGTTGGCTTGGGCCAAGATAATGGCGATGTGGACATAGAGATTTTTCTAGCTGTTTTGTTATCAGGTTATCTAAAAATCTCATCAAAATTTGCTGCTTATCACCAAACCCCGAAAGTTTCTGTAGGTCATATCTATGAAATTAAATCTATACCATTAAAAACAAATGTTCAATACAGTGTAAAATATTGCTGAAATGAAACTGCTCGTCCTCACACGTAAGAACCGGTAACCTCGTACCTCTTTGAGATATAGATATAGCCTTTGTTGTAAGTTGAGGAATTTATTAAGATCCCGAAAAAAATTAATACAAACATATTCAATGAATTCGAAGCTAAACCGGAACAAAAAACGAACTCACAACACGACGCAGACACTACTCCACTTAAATATAGACATTTTTGTTTTTCACTGCGAGTAAATACTCGTTCTATCCTTATTAACCGAATAATAATGTAATTAAATAAATATTAATAGAATGGGTTTGTAAAAGCAATGTTATCAACAGTGTAAAAGTCAGCTGATTGGCAACCTCCAGTGTCATGATTTACGTGATGTTGACAATAATAATTTTAAATCGATAACTATGTTTCCAAAAATATATTTAAGTGCCCGTTACTAAAATTAATAGGATCTTGCCCCAAAACAGAGAACGCAGGTTTTATTCGCATTTTATTGTGCCTAGAACAGTATATTTCGCTGTTTTATTCACTTAGATATTACAAACGGACAAATTTCATCTATTGATAGAGATAACGACTTTAGAATTTCAAATTATTGACATTCAGTCAACCGCGGAACACCGAATGATGAAATTAGCAATTCACAGTAAAATTACCTAGCTCTAAGTGTTAGTGTTTCCTTTGTCCTAAACACATAATATTTATTCCGTGCCTAGTTTTATGTTATATCAATCACAAACACACACACACGATTATCAGACGGAAAATGGTCATCGCCATCCACGTTCGTGAAGCGATTGTTAACATCGATGTGCTACCGTGTATACGAAACACCACAAATAGGGCACCTTGGCTACAACCCAAGTATGTCTATAATATATGTAATATAATAATGAAGCTGAAAAAATTCATATGGTGACGCGGGTAACGAATATATAATTCATCATTACAAGTCCTACCCATATTATTCCACTGCTGAGCTCGGGTCTTTTCTTGCAATGAGAAGAGTGACGGTAACTGTCCGCCACTTTGGCCAAGTACGGAATTATGACGTGTGAGGGTGGCATGGACATATACAAATATGACATTACAAACACTCGTGGCCCGAGAACAAACATTTATCTGTCACATAAATGTCGGCCCCGGCCGGGAATCGAACCCGGGACCACTCGCTCGGCAGGTAGGGTCACTACCAACGGGCTAAGCGACAGTCAAAATTTTTATGTTTTATGTTTATACACATCTACAATGAATGTTATGGAACCATTTGTCTTAATTTGCTAGACAAGCGGATAAAGGTTTTTGATCCTGAAATAGACCGTTCAACTGAACTCGATTCATTTATAAGGACAATCTTTGGTTTAGGTAAATATATATTCAAAAATAATCTCACTTCGAAGCAAGCTGGAATAAGAAAATGTTTTTGCTGTCTTGTATGCTCGTTACTACTTTTTAGCTAGACAGCATACATGTATATTTGGCAGAAACAGAAATAACCTTTAGTTAACGAGGGTGACATTCAAACTAACGCTTGAAAACTCCGAGTGTTATATACCGCTACAGGCGTGCGTATCTCTCAGACAACATTTAGTTATCCTATTCATATTTATTTTCCTGTTATACCTACATTGAAGCCCACTAAATATACTGATTCAGCCGTAATATATGGGTCTGGTACGATGCTGTAAACCTAAGTTCGATTTGTCTATTCAAAGATAACGGAATATCAGTTAGCTAAGAATTTTATTATATTTTAATCTTAGACGCAATAAATTGATGTATACCACCTACCAACCGTCATTCATCTTGCTCCTGATGGTGTTAGTGCTTATTAGTGTAGGTAATTATGATTTTAGTTGTGTCTCAATTGATACTTGTAATAACAAGTAGACGAAAATAGCAGAAGCACAATCACATAATTACTTCGACATTTCTGAATACTCTTTATTATTTAATCGATTAGCCAACGTCATGGCATGTACCGCCCGCTACCCGCCCACATTTGCGCCGTCAACCTTTTTACTTTTGTAGTCTGTGACTGTGACAGACAGACGCGCATGCATATAACAACTATGCCTATGGAGATAAGTATGGTTTCAGCGTTATTATGTCTACGCGTCAACATTTATAAACTTGTACAAACACCTGTGTATATAAATAGGTACTGGAAGGAAATAAGTATATAAATAAGTAAACAGTTATAACAATAAGGCGATTAAAACTGAAAGTGTTAGTACCGCTCTAGTTGAATACCTGAAATAACAGTTCACTAAATACACAGTTCAATAAATAATAATCTTTCATGTTACAATGTTTTTTACAAAAGAAAATTACGTGCATGTTAGCGGAGGCCTGGGTATTGTGCAGGCTTGGTACTCTGGGCTTAGTTAGTGTAGCTCAGGACCAGAATACGAGATACTGTCTCCCCTGCCTGTCGTAAGAAGCGACTAAAAGGGGGTTTTCGGGTTTGTGGACGGCAAGAGGGGGAGCTCGACCCGCCCACCGTGCGACCTCGGGATGGACGGTGATATGTTGTAGGCATATCGTCGTAACCAGCTAAAGATGCGGGTGGAGTGAAAGCTCTGCCTTGCAGAGCTCGACAGGGCCACTACGCTAAGAGGACTCCGGTTGCGTTCCTTTGGAGATTCCGGGGTCCTCTACTTACCGCCGCAAGACGGCGGGGAGGGGGGGGGGGAGGTTCAGTCAGGTAACAATCCCACATAACCCAGTTGTCGCTCCCACGACACCGAGTACCCTTTGAAGGTTTTCCCCTCGAAATCAAAAAAAAAGGTACTCAGAAGCATTCAATTTTTTTTATGTAAAAATTATTGATGTCAATCTATTGTTGATCCTTTACGGGAGGTTGTGGTCTCTCCGCGACGAACACCCGTTAATAATTAATAAAAAATAATAACTCTCTTTAACGCTCTTTTCACTTCTAAGGGCAACAAGAACTTCTTGGTAGTGACTTAGAAGCTTGAGAATTTTGTTCTTGGCTCAACAGTAATATTGTTGATTTCTAAACTTGGGAGGAGCTGACGTCCAATTAAATTTATAAATCAATTCTTGACGAGTCATAAAAAAAATGAGTTTCATAATTCCAAAATACAATTTAAATAGTTTTGTTGCTTATATTTAAATCCTCGTGGATCCCTCTCTATAACTAAATTTTTTGTCCAACTAATGATTATAAACGAAAACTAGTGATTAAACTAATGGTTACAACCAATTTTGAAGAACGTTCGGTGAATTTTTAAACGTCTAATAGTATCCCATATAATAAATTATTATTATATCCTTTATAATAAAGTTTATAGCATCAGAGTGATACGATATAAACCAAAGGTTAGGTTAGGTTTCGATTATTTATAGTATACCTGAGTATATGACAGTATAGTGATGTGACTTGGCGTATATGTGCATATTTTTTATTACATAGAATAAGTTAATTTTTGACAGCAATCCCACCTGATCGAAAGTGGTGATGATGTCTAAAATATTGAACGCACTAACTTACAAAAGCCTATTCATTCTCCTCTTAAATAATCACACATTGTAAGAAGGCGGGAACACCGACGCGGGAAAGTTATTCCAGTCCTTTGCAGTGCGCATAATGAATGAAGCCGCGAACAGCGCCGTCCGTACGACTACGTAAGGATGAATATCCACATAAATATAATAAAAATTCATAGAATTCATTCAAATTTAGAACGATTGTGCTACGTGAAGTCAAATTTTAAACGCGTTGTCTATTTTGTAACCATCGTTAAATTTTAGAATATATCCAATCTTTTTAGTAACAATTGTACAAACTCGTATTGATAATTCATTAAAAGCACTTTACGATCCCAACATTCAAATTCAGTCCTTACTTAATAATTGAATGAAGTCGTCAATTTTAATTTATTTGCTGTAATATTACAATAATGGTAAAATGCTTTCATAAGTTGGACAAAGATGTCTCATAAATTATTGAAGATCGCGTTAAATTACAATATCAGATTATGGGAATAGTATTCGCACAACAAATAACTTATATTGTAAAAAACATTCAGGGTCCACGTTGCTTCAACTAAGCCAATTTTTTTTATTGTAACACTTACCATAAACTATATTGATTTATAAATAAAAAAATAATTATATTTAAAATGTATATACTTTATTATGTTTAATTAATAAAATTTTAATTCATACAAATATATTTGATTGTATTATCTGGTTCATATAAACCTAATGATGAGTGTTAGGTAAAACCAGGGTATTAAATGGATAAATATACGTATATAGTTTTTATGGTCAAACATGTATATAATTTCCGATAAAATTGGTACTCAACACTACTTCTGGCACGTATACGTAAAGTGGAACAGTTCACTGAATATCTAAATTTGAATTGAACTGACTTCTTCATACTACGGGAAGTCGAACCGTAAAGTTCAACGACTTCGTACCTATATTTAGCTTCTGAAACAGAAAATTCCGTTTTTATATCATTGTTTTTCGATCATTTTGTTAGGAAAAGTTTCTTGCTAGTGCATTTGATGGAATCCTTGGAAATTAAACGTTGTTTTACTTCCTCCCGATAAATATAACAGAGCTATTTCTCAAAATACGTTCGTCATATAGTGTTGCAACTTAATGGCCTCTCAGTAGTAAAACCTGGTGAGGGCGAAGTTTTGTAACGCCCCCGCAAGTTGTGATCTCGAAAATGTTTGCCATTTAATTTCTTGTCTTTCGTACTATTTCTAGAATACATCTTAGTAATAAAAATATAACAGCAGCTATAATTTTTGTTACTAATAAATCTATTACTTCTCATTTTCAACTCAAAAGTACTATCACTACAGTTAAACTTGGATATCAACTAAATATTTTTATGAAATCAAAATTTAAGACAATGGATACGTGTCCAGTGCGAATAAATTAAAATACCAAAACAAGGGTTAGGATAGGAGATGCATATTAGATTGGTATAAGTGGATATGGCAACTAGTGCACGAGATGTGAGAGCAGAGTGAAAATTATTTTGGTGAGTCGGCGCCTGGCACGGATTCAATCGGGCATTTGCGGCTACAGTTTCGTAGTGCGTCGCCTACGTATTCGATCGAGCTTTGAGCTCAACTCAACATATATACCACTCAAAAATACTTTATGTATGTGAAATTTTGTCAGTAAGAAAATACATATGATTTTATTTCTATTGTGACCTTGTTAAGCTGCGTCTTCGCTTCGTAGAAATATGTAAAAGACCTATTGCGTCAACGGTATTTCATGCCAGCTGAAATACAACGGCCTTATATTCATTCCTTATTTCCGTGACTAAGAACTGTGTTAAATTTATAACCTTTCTTATTTCGTAGAAGAAAAAAGTAAAAAGTTTCATATTTACACCGTCAAATTTAATGTGAATTGCATTAGAGTCGCAGTTAATTTTGCGTCAGAGGTGAAGTCATCGTTGGCATTATTTCTTTATTATGGCGTATTACATGCTCCTAGGGTTGCCATTTTTTTCGCGTATAAATAATATGGAAATTGTAAATTATATTTTTTCAGGCACTTTATTGATATTAAAAAAGAAAATAACGTCAGGTACTTTTTTTAATTTGGTTGTTTGTTATAATTGTAAATTCAAATTAGGTCTGTTGATCAATTTCATTAAATATCATTAATATTTTTAATATTTCCATAAAGTTGGTGCCTTCCTGAACAGCATTGTGCGGTAGAATATAGAGCTTTACGTTTGTAAAAGAACGAAGTATGAACGAGTACTCTGACATGAATTTCACAGTCGTTTTGAAACAATTCCTTAAGATATATGGCAGGGAGGTCGTACTTTTGAAAATACAGAAAAGTCCAAAGACAATTCTAG
This sequence comes from Agathymus mariae mariae, assembly GCA_018251895.1. Lineage (NCBI taxonomy): Eukaryota > Metazoa > Arthropoda > Insecta > Lepidoptera > Hesperiidae > Agathymus > Agathymus mariae. The sequence goes on along the minus strand of DWPT01004565.1, from coordinate 5,146 downwards.
AGTTACGTCTTTGACGAATCGGTAGCCAGTTAAGTTGGCGACGGTCCTATGAGATATGATCATATTTTCGTAATCAGAAAATATATCAATTGCAGTTATTGACTAGGCGCTCCAACTTATGAAGAAGTTCTTCGAATAAATCTGGCTAACACATATCACCATAAATTTCAAATGTGGACTACAAGAAATTTAATAAGCATATGTTTGGTCTTGCAAGTTTAACAACCCTATCCATATGTTTGTCTTGTTTACTTCTTGTGTTGATTACTTGGCAAATTGGCCTTCAGACAAAAATACAATGTTCTGAAGTCTTATGTAATTCGTATAACTGAAGAAAAATTTAAATAATGTCAGCAAAATAATTTTATCGGACATCTTTCACCCTCGGTCAGTAAATATATATATATATATTACAAACAAACAAATGTACGTTTGTTTGTTTGTAAAATTTTAAACAAATAAATCAAGTCCGAAGAGAAAATAATAAAAATATATAATGAACATAAAACACTTATTTGAATTTAATCTGACGCTTTGCTTTAGATCCTCTTTGGGTGGTGTCGTAGAAGTGCTTTCCGTAATCTATGTACGAACAAGAGTACAAAATGGCTTGAACTCATCCCGTCAGAATATATTTCCTATATTTAGAAACTTCTAATATATATACTTACCTTTAACCAACTGTAAAGTTGTTATCAAGCCATGTTTTGAACCAAAAGTGTAATTAAAAAATCTGGAACGTTAATATCATTGATGAAATTCAAATTTTTAAAAGCATAATTTAGTTTAAAATTGCTAAAAATGTACAAAAACTTCATGTCAAATGAATATGAAATTGGCCAGATTGTGACTAATCAAAAGAATAAACATTTATAAAGGTGTGTTTCTGCGAGAGTTGTAATGAGTACTTATTTATATTTTTGTTCTGGCAATGTATATTACACAATCTTGAATAACTCAAGATATAATAATGAAACTAAAATGTATATTCGTAAAGATATTTAAAATATCGAAAGTAACGAATGAACGAGAACTTTGAACTTACTTACTTTAAAATGTACAGCAAAAAACCTGCCAATCTCGAGGGTTTAACAGTGCTCCAGTTAATTCGACTATAAAGCAAACAATGTTGTAAGACCTATTTTATACATGGATCAAAATTTATTATACAATTTAATAGAAATTGGCTTTTAAAAGATAATGACACATGTGTTTTCAGAACAATTCAATTTCAAATCTATAATTTAATCAGGATAATAATAAAATCAGGCTTTTATTTAATTAAATCAAAACAAATAATAAAAGATTTAAAAAATAATTAAAACTTACTGCAAAAAAGGAAAACTACAAAATTGTACTAAAATATGTAATAATATATTAGTTGAATTTATCACCACTTTTTTATACAATTTTGCAAACCTCGTTTGTAAGTTTTTGTTTAGGTTTTTTTTTAAACCCTATTTATTTGTCAATTTTTTGTGTATATATTTTTACGTAGTTAGTAAGATAATGCAATACTGACACGTAATCCAAAACAATGTCAGGAACTGTTAAACAAAGTAGATGAGTTCTGCACATGTACAGACAGTCTGAGGGCAAAACCAAGTAAACCACTGTCTCTGGCTGGGTAAATGAAATATCAATATATGCCTTTTACGATCCGGGACTTTCAATAACAGGATATTGTGTTACCATGATTGCGGAAGCAGTGCCCTTCAAATTTCTTGGTAAATAGATATGTACTAAAGGAAGTACACTATCATTAGAGAAAATTGTCGATAATTTCCAAAATGACCTCAGTAACGTAGACCAACGGCCATTAAGCAATACCTTTTAAAAAGTTTGGATATACGACAATTATCATACATTACGCCTTTATTTGTATACGATATCGGTAAAACCTTCCTAGCAAAATAAGATGATAATATCATAAAGATATCGAAGCTATGGCTTGGACTAACACATTCAGCTGACCCCTCCACTCTATTTAGGGATCAAAATAATTTTGAGATGGTATAATATAATCTTTCGGTACTCAATAAACACCTTACAATCACATAAATGCACGTCTTGAAAAAATCCCTGGATGAAATAGTCACATCACTTCCAAGAGACATAGGCACCAAAGAACTTGAGTCAAAACACCGATTTCGTAAAAAAATTATAGCGGGTGCACAGGTAAACAGGGTCGAGTTGGGTGCGAGAAAGAAAAAGGAAGACTGAGACAGTAAAATATTTTGTACAACAAGACTAAAATGATATCTATACAATACACGCAATGAATTTAGAAATGCAAAGTGAGTGGTTAACTATAGGTGAGTTCTGGACCCCGTTAGTACTGAAGTGGCCACCTTTTCACATGAATGATCTCCTACCCTATTAATACCCTATAAAAAACCGTCTCTGACCAGTGTAACCTAGTACGATGAGGGAAAGCCTCGGAAAATTTGTTATACTTGTGGTGAGGCAACAGGTACAGCTAGTTACCACGATAAAGTACTTCAAATCATACGTGAAGTAATGAGTCTTCCAATAGCTAGAGCCCAAAAAAAGGAAGGTTCATAAAGAAAGATACTACAGTTAATTCTAAAAGAAAGCCCTTCCCAAACCTAGGTATTGCATCTGATTGGACTATTTTAATAGATACGTATGAAAAACACTTTAAAATCTGAAACGATGTACATGTTTCGTCGTCTAGACTGAGCCTGAGCTCTGGCAGAGTTTACTGTACCTCGGGAATGTAACATACCCAAGGACGACACTACAAAAATAAATAAATATTACGACCTAACAAAAAAATTAACCAAAATGGTTATTTAACTATTTGGTTAATTTATGTGTGGCAGAAGTGGAGACGAGGGTATAAAAAAGACTGACCTGTCGAGAAGTTCAGTTAGTTCCATTTTAGAACAAGTATCTAAAGCTGTACTCACAGGTTCCTTCCAAATATGGCTGGGCAGAGGGGTGGGAATCACAACGGGGGCCCCCTTAACTTTACACGTGAGTTGCAAATCCAGGGAATTAAACTACTCGACAGACCATGAACCCGGCACCCGCACGGTGACTCCGTGGAATGCTAAAAAGTTCGTCTCTGTTTTTATATAACATGATGAGCAGATGATTAAAAGCCTACGTCTGCCTAAAACATTACGAAGTAATGTTTATCAAATAATGTAGTGTTATTTCTTATCCCCTACGTGTAAAGGCTGCTGTTGTTTTCGTCATCAGTTCAGCGTTAGTGGATTATGACTCCTAGACGCAAACACTTCATTGATAGCTTTGTAATGTAACCGGCACCAAAAGCAAACAGCTTAAAACGCGGTTGGATTATTGTCATCCGTTGAGGAGTTGCATTTTTTTACTAAGACATATCATTAGACCTTAGATTTATACTGATGGACCAGTTTTGCAATTTTAATGTTTCCACGGCAAATATCTTTAAACGCGGTTAAAATATTCTGATTAAAAATCAAAAATCTGTTAAAATGTTCAGCTCTATATCTTCAGGGCCCATCTTTCTCATATTAAAAGGGAACGAACTCCAAAGCATCTTCCATATATTAAGATATTTTATATATTAAGATATTATAAATCATAAACAACGAGGTCGTCTTGTACATTTATAAAACATATTTTTCTCCTTTTTTTTTTTCAAAATTATTAAAAATGCAATGTTAGTGTTACCACCAACAAATAGCTTTAAACTGTTTTGAGGAGCTCCGTTCTTTATCTCTAGAACCCATCATCACTTCCTCGCCATAGATTTATGCTACGTCAAATTTTAGCAAACATTCGATCATCTCTATAAGTGTTAATAAAAGAAAAAAGTTGGGATAGAATTTGAAGGTTGAAATCCGAAAATATTTTTAAAATATGGTCGAATGTTCCTAAAATCGGGCGAAGGCGTAGGCGGTCTAGATAATAGTCGCCGTCTAAAATAAAATTGCGAGCACACACTCAATTATTCAAAATAACCAAGACTTTCATCTAATACTTCTCTCGTGGGATTGTTTTTTCAACGAAAAATCAGGAATTCTGCAAATATCTAAATTCAGTTGCTGTGTATCCTACATAAATAATATTTAATGAACTTCTTCAATGTATACATATATTTATACATTGTTCAATTATGCCCTAAATATCAAGAGAGCATGAGCTCTCTTTTATATGAATAAACAATACAATTCTTATATACAATTTGTTTTGTATCACATGAAGTTGAGCATTATTCGTAAAATAGATTTATAAAGAATAATCTTTAAATAAATTTCATAATTAATGCAGAATCTAAACCTATATTCAATAAAATGTGTACTTATGGCCGATAAATTTGTAAATGAATAAAATAAATTATAAATCGGTTTTAAAGACATATTATAGTATATTAGAAAATATAACAAATGTTTAAATGTTATATTTTTAATGACTTTGATTGATCCAAATAAATTAAATTATATGTTTGAATTACACCGAATCCCCAGTACAAAAAAACTAAACATTAGTTGAGGTAAATATTTAAATTGTTATTAAGTTGAATTGCTTTCAACTATCCTAATAATAATTCTTTAATTATTTTTATCAAAAATTCGTGAGCACAAAATTATGGTAAGTGCTTGGTCGATGCAAGCTCTACAATTTTTAGCTAAAAGTTTTGTAAGCCCTCAAAATAAAAATAAAACAATAACTTTTTTGTATATTACCAACGCTATATTATGAAGTGCACTTATGTCGAGGTGAGCCCTTACATTAACACGTTTGTATTTAATCTAGAACATATTTTACAAATATGTTTATTATTATTCATAATTTAATTAATAAAACCAAATTTCTTACATTCTACTCCACTATAAATAATAAGTTAGTGAGGTTAATAATTCCAAAACGTTTTGTTAAATGATCATTGGTGATTGCTCTGATTTTCTTTGTTAGACTTGATTAAAATTCATGTATTGAATTTCATGACAAGATCTTTACATCGTAGTTATTACTGTTATTAGAATTATTTTACGATCGATTCGATCGTGCACTGCATAACCCCAAACTTCTCATATATATACAGCCTTGGCCAAAAGTATTAGGCACCCTACCTTCGAGGTTAGTTTTATTAATTATTTTATTACACAATTACAATGATAAATTTTGTAGT
>DWPT01004564.1:0-13100 GCA_018251895.1 Agathymus mariae mariae | reverse complement strand
TAAAATCTGTGTAAACAGACAACTGTTTACAATTTTTATACAAAAATACTAAGAATGTAAACCGGGGTTTCAGACCAGATTGTTTGGATAATCTGCGTAATAAATAATATTATATCTCAAACAATCAATAAAATACTAGCTTGTATTTACGTTACATTCTCTTATCTCTCTCATATCAGGTATATATTTAAACCTTGTGGGGTAGTGCATTATTATGTTATGAGGATGTGGGAACGGCTGCACCGGAACTCACTGCCACCGAGTAGGTGTAGAAAAAAGTCCGAAACAAATGAAAGTTCACTTTATTACTAAGTAAGCATAACCCCTCGCTAACACAGGCGTCCGTTAGTCGATTAGTGCACCACAACTAACTCTACTTCCACCATACGTCTACGTCACGCTTGCGTACGTCGCTGACACAGAGACATATACGTACTACATTGTCCATACAACGTCAACAAACATTTTGTTTGTTGTTGTTATTAAATATCGAGGGGAGGAAGTTTTTTGTCGATTCAATTTTCCGGTTTCCTTTTTCATCTAAACATTTCCTTATTATTGGAAAGGAAGGAACGATGTTATGCAATGAAATGTACGCCAATATCGTCTAAGGAAATTGGTCACGGGAAATGGGAAAAATATGCAGACATTACAGTTTCCGCTTCTTTAGATTTATGATTTTGCTTGTAGCCATCTTAAGAAGTGAAAATTAAAGTCTGACAGATATTTATCTGCAATATATGTATTTAAATTAGAATAATTTCGGTTCGAAAAAGATTCTCACCGACGCTTGCATCGGTTTCATAGGTATAAATTTCTTGTAAGCATTGATTTCTTCTATTGTAAAACCACAAGACGCCGCTCCCGTGGTCCAATTGATAGTGAACTGCCTGCCGAGCCAGTGGTTCAGGGTATAATTTCCGGCCGGGTTATTTATTTCACATGTGTGATGTCATAATTTAAAAAATTCTAATTTTATGAATTAATCATTTACTTATTTAGGCATTTTGAATTTTGAAATGGACATTAACAAGGCCAAAGAATAACTAAAGCGTTGTCAGCCAGGAAATGAGAAGAAGGAAAGAAAGAAAGACCATTTCATAACAAACTGCTATTATTTCAATCTACGAGTAAACTACCATCATAACAGTACGTCCGTACAAACTTTTAATCGCTTTTCTGCTTAAAAGCTTTCTCGCCGTCCCAGATCAGTTTCGAAGGTTAAAAAATATCCTGGATTATGATCCATAATATGGTTATACGCTCTACATATAGCTATAAAAAAAAGTGTATAAAATTTAAAAAAAATATTATTTCATAAATTTGTCTCCCTTACAGTTTATTAATATAGATGATAAAGATGATGTCGCTAACATTAGGGACATTAGAAACACACAAATTTAAATCATAAGTTTGTTACTATGGCTTAGGGACGAGACTCATCCCGACGATCTCAAACAGTACTGCATCCAAAACAATAAATACTTATATTAAATCATTAATTATATTTTCATTTTTATTTAGTACAATATACGTAGGTATACTGAATACATAGATATTTTATTCTTAATGCATTTCTTATATACGGGATTAAATGTTCTGTTATCCAAATTCGTTTTACAATCATTTATAGCAACCTACAAAGCCTGCAGATTGCCTTGAGAACAGATTACATGCAGAAATGCACTATGTGGGTGTAATATTAATTTGTAACACACGACATTATTGAGGCCATGTGACTCGTTTGAAATCAGAAAGAAATAGATTAATTGAATGTGTTGTGACGCTAAATTAAATTTCTAAACGCTTAAAACTTTGTCGCTGGCAAGCCTATACCAAAATTTCCCAAGTCATAAGAAACACACACACAAAATATTTTAACTAAAATAAAACCGACTTTAATTTTTAGAAGATGAATTTCTTGGTTTCATCTCCTATCTTCCACCCTTACGGGTGGATTTTTTCTTCAAATTTACGCGGAATCAAACGTGATGTATACGCTCTCAAACAAAACAGGATATTTTCAAACGATATTTAAAAAAATAGAAGTAACGAACTTGAAAAAAAAAACTAATCGAGAACATCCAACTTTTTTGGAGTTGGTTAACAATTACGAAAGGAATGCCCAAAATCTGATTACCTATAAATAATTATTAATAACAATTATTAATTAAATATTTCATGTTTTTGACGAGCAGTGCCGGAGAACCAGATAACAAGAGGTTTCCCTGCCTCCTTCCTAGCCGACAATGCATTAATGGGTCCTTCATGGTCGCCACTAACAAGAGGCTTATCTGGTCGTTTTCAACTAACATAAATGTCCATTCCTATCCACACGGAAATAAGACTATCAACTTTAAGGTCCCGTTCGGAGCAGATATTTATGCAACAAATAAATGTTTATGCTCGTATTGTGTTTTTGCAACGTCTCGTTTATGTATCCATGCCACAAGTCATCAGTGATAGTAAATATAATTTATAAATAAAATACAAACTAAAAAATTCTCGTCGGTTTTCAACATTGTAAGATGAACGAACCCAACATAAGAAAATGAATTACGAATATTGTCGTACGCAGACAATTCATCTGTCAATACACGTGTCACAAGGCGCCAAATTACGTACCAGAAGAACGCTTTATGTGATATTAGCGCCAAGAAATATTTTCTAGTAACCCAAATCATTTCAATATCGTTTATATTTGACCACCCAATATAGGTATCGTTATTGGTCATGTAAATTAATAAGCGTAAAGAGGCCATTGCAAAATCTGGGTTGAAACACCTTCGAGTTATGATTGATAGCCAGAACCAAGTTTTGTTCTGAGAGCAACCATACGTAACTTTTTTTGGATAGGGGTTTGAGGTTTTTTAATATACAACAGTAGCCTAATAGATTTTAATTCAAGACCTAACAATTAAGAATTCTGCCCCATATAAATTTTATGTAAATAGTTTTTTTTTCTAAAACTTAACACAATTTACCAACACAATTAAAAATAAATTGCATACGGTGTTAAGTATAATGAACCATGTTGTGATAAATGGCTTATCGGAAGAAAAAACATGAATGGAGCAAATTAAATCAACATAACACTATTAAATTCGATTTTAAAATAACTAATAGACGGAAACTTTGTGAGAGATAAAAGTATCCATAGTAAATAAAACATATACAGTAAAAGATTTTTGGTAAAATTGTGATGGTATGGGTATATTGTGATTACTGATTAAGTGACAAAAGAACTGATAAGCAAAGAAATCAAGGTAATCAAGAAAATAAAATAAAATAGTATCAAAAACAATTGATCTGTTTCTTTAGGTACGGAGGGGTTGCAAGGATAACCAGTCTTACATTCCATACATCTGCAGAATTTACGTCACATTTACAGCATCCTTACCTTCACGCACTATATGCATCGCGTACAATGACTTGTCAAAATCAGTGTAATTATTTATTCTCTCCTAAGTACAAGAATCTATTAGTTATGAATCTATCAGGGTATCGGGGTGAGCTATGAATCCATCGAAGTGCTTAAGCCACACGATCGAAACCATCCCATACGTGCGCAGTACATACATACATTTATATTAAAAATATTAATTGAGTTGACAGCTGTGCAATTTTAAAAAAAAAAAAACGCCATGTATTTCACATCACTTGGCTCTCTGTAATTTTAATTTATCCTCAGACTCTCAAACGCGAACATGTGGGTTTGGCAACCGAGTATTGTTATCCGAAGTGTAAAGCCAAATAGGTCACGACAGTATCTCAAATAAAAGTACTCAAGACTGTATACACCTATTATTAAGTCACTGGATCTGTGAAAGAAATCATGTTTGTTTTTAATGAAAGTCTCGTGGATAAGTTGCAATTTTTTGTTTTGAGAGGATATATTTGGACGTTTAAGATGACTGGATACCATCATTACGCCTTCAATTTTTTTCTTTATTATAATATTGTTTATCGTTCCGTTTTCAATAAAGTAGGTAATAAGAAGGTAAATTTTACTTTTATCCTAAACAAATGCCCCCATTCCCCCTTATTTGATACCGTTAAAGATACGTTACAATAAATAAGTAATTTTCAAAAAGTACTTCACGAGTCACACAGATAATACACAATCAAATTCATGTTTTAAACTTATAATCTTTTTTATCATTTTAATTAACTTTTAAAAATAGATAGCTTGTCACCTTATTTGAAATGTATATTGTAGATTACACCATACTATAAATTACTTTGGTATTTTAAAAGAACCAAAGTTTGCGAGACCCAATATTGTCTGTTGATCGTATTTAGGTTGGAACAAGAACAAAACGCGCTTGTCAACATTTATGAAGAGCTGCAAATCATATTCACGAACTCGATATAACATTTTATTTTCTGTATCTCGTAATATTTTATTTTTATCGGTTCATAATTCACTAGGTTTATTTATGACAGCATTTCGTTCAATTCTCGTCCCAAATAAATGTTATTTTTATTCACTGAACCTAATTTCAGTACATTTTGCAATAAAGATTGTGTAAGTTCTTGTCGGGAAATAAATAATGTATGACGTGACGTGGGCAGTAGTTAATATGAAGAAAATTTTGAAATAAATACTAGATAGAAATTCAAAACCATTGATCGCTTACAACAAAATCTAGATTAAAGAATGTAGTATGAAGAGAAACAGGTAAATTGCGCATTGCCTCAGGGATCCGTTTAAGACCAGAATTGTCCTCATTTTGTCTACATCATTAATATCTTTTGACCACAGTTAAATTACCGCTCTCCTAGACTCAAAATTTTCTTTAACCGCAAAATCTTCAACTCCATCCACGTTCCCCAGACTAATCTCTCGGGGCTTCATTGAAGAGTCCAAATGAAACCGGGAATGGAATACACTCAAATAGTTTTGTTCTAAGAATACTACTTCTAAGTATGCAGTTGATTATGTCGTCCTGTGTATGACGTTGTCTATTCACAGAAAGTTACTTAACAATACATTACTTAACGTTAACTTACTTGGTGATATTGTCCAGCCGCTCTGCGATCAACTGCAGTCCGACTGCATCTCTCAACTGCATCACGATGGCAGCTCGAACGGCTTCTGCGCATCGGATTTCTTCTATTCTCTCTGACAGGATCTGATGAAAATATTTTGATTTAGGTCACACTAACCAAACTTACAAGCCGGTTGATTTCATTTGAATTTAATTTATTGGGTATTTTTTATTTCGATAGATTTAGAGATACATTTACTCATATATATATACATATACATGATAATATATCTTTGTTTATAAGCAAATTAAGTGCCATAGACATTATCACTACATATCTCACATAAATATTAAATAAAATATAGATTATACCATAGGATATTTTATGGTTAATATAAATAACTATTAGGTACATAGATAAATTCATGACGATTATAATATTTATAGTAATAATATGACGGTTGTTGAAAAAAATATTATAAACAAAGTATCAAACAATAATTAAGAAATTTGAAATAAAAAAGCACTTTAAAACACTAATAGTACCAATACGAAGATGACTGATATTATCTTCTGCCAAAAAAGTTATACAAGTAAAATATCGTTCTTTAAGTACCTCTTCAATGTTACCTACAAAATGCAATAGTTTTTTAAGATCCATCCAGAAAAAGGATTCATATTCTGAAAGGTAAACGCAATTTACTTTTAGCCCACGAAACTTGTGGAACTTAATTTCATCTGACCGAAATCTAGACACCAACTGTAAAGGTACGCCTAATGGATAATTACCACTGCCATTACTTTCAATACCCGTTGCTCAAGTTTTAATATGACTTATCAATCAAAATCGAATCTAATTTGAATTGTTCCAATTACTCACATCTACGTTTTCGCAATACAACGGCGTATTCTTGAATACTTCTTGTTTCACAACCGTCACATACGGTCCTTGAACTCCTCCAATAAACTTCTCGCAGTTAAAGAAGATCGCGTCTTTCTTCACCATGCCTTCCTCGACGCCGAGAAACGTGGGATTCATATCCACTGGACACGACGGCGCAACGAGAGTATAGTCCCAAAAGGCCAAGGCTCCATATTGATGAAGAAGAAGTGTTGTTGCCACATCATCAGCGATGACGCCTGTTAGCTTGGACGCTGCAGGAAAGAATCCGATCATATGTTTTCCCGTGCCTGAATTCTTTTGCAGACGAAGCTCTAAGTTATTTAAGTCTATGAATCCGTCTTTCGTTTCCGGAATCTTGATTATCTGGAAAGATAGCAATACATTAGTATTCATTTGCAACACCCTATTGTTTAACTTTGACGTATTGTTGTGCTAAATATGGAACTATTATAACTGCGGATTCGTCTTCGCTGTGATCAGAAAAAATACCAGACACATGGATAATTTCTAATAAGGATATTCGCACGACTTCTTCTTTACATCCAATAATAATAGTAGTGGTAAATTATTTGTATAGTAATAGTACATGTAAAGTAAATTTTCCAAAAAAGTCTCCGCGAAAATCGATAAGCCAATGGGGACTTGTTTTCCAAAGCTATTTCCTCTGTCACGGGAACAAAATAAAATACATTTCCATACAATCCACTTATTTGAATTCACGGTGTTATGCCGAGAAATCATAAAAAAAACATTGATTGGCTACTTAAAAAGTTTATAGAACGGATAAAATTTATCAACGTTCGTTACTAGATAGATTTATTTGTTTTCAGTGTACCACTGTTACAACAAATTGTCTTTGCAGAGAGGATTAGAGTTGAGGCACGTCATCTCAGTTCTCAGGTATTGCAACATGTTTGTGACAAGAGTGACTGTTTGAGATTGAGTTACTATCCTAACTAAATACGAAACATGTAAAAATATGTTATCGTCAATTTTAGGTGACGAGATTAACCTGGGTCAAACAAATCTCAGTGAACTCAACAAAACCCTATTCAACTCAATACACAAAACAGACCTAACATCCCAAGTCCCACGAGAAAATAAAACAGTAATTCATGTCACGTTGTCTTACCAGCTGATTATAATACGACTATCTTGGTTTTAAAAAATTTGAATACGTACTCCGTACCCGTAATCTGATTGTAACGCTTGTGTAGACGTGAGCAATGCGCCAAATTTATGGTAATGCCGATTGTTAGAAGGTGAACGACCTGTGCTAACGAATATCGATTTTACGTCCGCTCTTGAATGAATGTTGCCTACAGCAAAAACTTTGCAATTACATACATGGCCCATCACTGTACCATCCTGACTGAAATGGTCGATAAGATTGACGTCCAAGTAAACTGACCAATATCATATTTTCTTTTTATGTTTTACATAATATCGACTATGTGTTATATGAGTTCCTCAAATGTTTTAAAATGTTTGAATTTCTCATGGTGGGCGTTGAAAGTATTGGGATGCCGAATAAAACGAGAGATTCAACGTGCTCCCGAGACTTAAAGGAATAAAGATGCGTGTTATACCGTGCTACACTGGAGAGCGCCCAATTGATGGAGTGGGTTATGGTCAGCCTAAGTGTGGGACGTTCTTATGCCGCCCGGAAGCCTCCGACGTAGGTTAACGAATACTTTATCTAACGAAATCTATTAATGGTAACTCAACTTTTACCTCTTAACTAAAGATATTTAAAATAAATGATAAAATTAAAGTCTTAAAATATATATTAAAATATACCTACTATATAATTTATAACTCATCGAACGTGAGTAGATTTTGAATCTATTTACACCTATTTAGCACAATTAAACAATAATATAAATTCATCAAAAAGTAAATTTGAAATCATGCATTAAGATGTCGTCAAACGAGGGTAAGGTTTAAAATAACTAAAAGAATGTTTAAACCGCAACATTCGAACAAAGAGAATTATGTCAAGGACTCCAAAGGGGCGTAACAAAGAGAAATTGCATTCTAAAGAAAACAGCTTAAAACGAAGAACTAATTTTGACGTTACTAATTACATTGAATTATCTTAACTTTCGCAACAACCAAGGCGGCAGAGTAATATTTGTATAAAATTATTACAAATATATTTATATTTAAGCAAAGTTTAAAAAAGCCGTTTTCACGTACTTACCTTAATTTTATTTATTTGCTCATTATTTTATATCACGTTCGCAACATTCAAGTTTTTAATGTTAACCAATCAAAGCAGACCTAGTAAAACGTATCGGCAAAGTTTATCAGTTAACGTTATATTTTTTTTTTATTTCGATACACATTTTTGTAAATAGTCATGCTATAAGCACGGCGCCATAAACGTTAACGAATTCAAACGTCTTCGTAACAATTGTGAGAGTAAATTTTATATACAGGAGACAAATAATTTTTATTGCAAGGTTATTTTTCAAATACACACAACTTTTTACCTGAAAACTGCAAAGAACTAAGTTACCGGTGCAGTTAACTCGTATTCGTTCGGTCTTGTCATCTATATCTTATATATTGTCTGTTTGTATTTCTTTGTTCCCGGTAATCTCAGAACGGCTTACCGATTTCGTTCTGGTTTTCACTTAAGTAATGCATTAAGCGTCATTTAATAATTAAAGCTTCCGTTCATAAATAAAAAAGTACACTAATTCACAGAACGAGAAAAACCCAGAAAAATGCAGATGCTTAAGGTAGTTTTTCCGAAGCGAATCGAGGACTTTTGCTAGTTATAAATGAAACCTTATTTTCTTAAAATTCACTTTCGTTAGTTTTTAAACTTATCAAGTGAATTAAAGCGTACTGTAACAGTTTTTTTATATAATAATTATAAGGAGCAACTGCTATTTGTATGGACATTAAAACCTTCGACGTATGATTAATACGAGTCTGGAGGAGTTCGTTCTTCTAACAATCCACATCAGGGGGCCGTGATGGAGTAAGCTCTCTTCATTTAGGGCACACCAAGTGTGTGTCCTCAATAACGAGAACAGACCCTTGTCGAGCACTGGGCCTCAACTGAATTAAAGCCACTATTTAGTTCCACTTCACATTTTGACTATTGTTGCGTTAGTGTAGGGAAATACGATATGACACGACACAGATATAAGATTGTCAAGAGACATTAAAACAGACGTATTAAACTCACAATCAAAATCAAAATATGAAGTAAAACGAGAATCGAAATTAAGAGGTAAACATGCCGTAGACGCAAAACTTTAAACGACGGCCAAGTGTGTTGAAAAATGTCGGGCAAACATCTAGTTATGAAAAAGCACGTATAAAACGTGAAGTGTGATTGAGTAATGCACGCGTAATCGGCGTGCATGCAGAACGGCTGATATCACCGAGGAATTCTCCGGCCGACGCTCGGTCAAGGGCAAGGCTCATATGGTTGTTTTATGAAGCGGTGTTGTAAAGAAAGTGTTGCAAGGGAAAATTTCTAAAAGCTATTGCTTGTACTTCAAATTAAATTTAATTTTTTTAATTCTTGTCTGTAGAATCAGTCGGGCTCCTCTCATTTTTGTCTACGTATTAAAAAGTTATTATCATTTAATTTCTGAAAACATGTGAGGCACACTGCATATTGGAGAATTTTTTATTATGTACTCGAGATACGTAAAGAAAACTATAGATCAGGGTGGATTCTTGCTTAATCCTTAAATATGAGTGCAGAGCCGAACCCAGTATTGGAACAATGAAACACTGTAAAGGTACGAGTATATAACATATATAATATTTATAGCATGAGTCTTGATGACGGTGAGTTATCAAAAAATTAATAATTAAAGTCCTTTTATTTAAGCAATTGGGTTTATTTAACACAGTTCAGGATCTCTTCTTGTAAGTATATGTAAGCAAGTATATACCTGTAGTAGGATTCTTCTAATTATTCTTAAATGATGATAACATGACCATGCGGAGTAATGTACCTTTCAGATGGTCCGCGAACTTCCCAAATAGATGCCGTGGTTCCGGGATTACGCTCCACATGCACACAAATTCAAAAATTAATCTTTGTCTTAATCATGTTACTGTAGATTTATATAATTGTATGGAAATTATTGCAATATGCAACCCTTAATTGAATTAACCGTCAAGTTTTCAAAGGTCTACTGGGAGTTTTAGTTTCATTTGACGGATTAAGTGGGACTTGATCCCATTAAAACCCTTTCGGCAGACAAACTGCAAGTAATGACAGACTCTGAGATTTCGTGTGAACACACAGGTGCATGTTCGTAAAATCTACCCATAAAATATTCACAGATATTTCTTAAGTATTTAACTAGGTAACTTAATAAGTAAACATTATTAGGTTTAAAAGACGCCATCCATCTTTAAGCATAACCGTTCCCTCTGCTGGTGAATCTCATTGAACAAAAGTGTCGCCTTCACCACGTACTTTTAACTTAAAAGTTTTAAGGGACCAAATGACTGTTCCGTTGTCGGCTACCCACTTAAAAAAAAACACTGCCAACAACTCTGATTATTATCAACCTACAGTTTACGTAACTTACAGTTGTTACACTTAATATTTCGAGACGTGACCTAATACTATCTGTGTTAAAATAACAGTCGTCGGGTTTCTCCTAGAGTTAGGAATTTGACACATTGACACGTCTAGATAAATAATTACTGATGAAAAATGTTGTTATGCAACTTCTGGGTAATTATTGAAATGGTGCCTTTTTCAAACTCGTCACACTCAGATTTGCCAGCTTAAAGTGAATCTCATGCGCTGAAAGGTTGTTAATGAAATACATTTTGTAAATAATAGTAACTCCAGCAATATACACAGTTTAGGGCTCTTCAATTCGTCCGAATAGTTACCTGCAGGGAAACAGGCAAATATCCGAGCCTTTATTCGAGGATTCAAAATATCTCTGTCTCTACCAGAAGACTTAATCCTTAAAAATATCTTAATCTTAAAATATCTTTGAAAGATTTCTCACATAACAGAAAAATGTTCAGAATAATATTCGTAACCTACAGTATATGCACCAAAAATAGGTAGTAGAATCCCAATTTAAAGTACTCATAATGAAGGGAAGTAAGGCCTATATAGGGGAGCTAATTTTTCAAATAATAAAGTTACCATATTTTGCATGTTTTCCCGTGATTTTCCTTCTATCATATGTTTGCTTATTGACTCAATGACAAATGCCGTAACAAAAACGTTAGGTGGAAGATAACGCGTATTGCGCAGTTCATGTGACTACATCTAGGGTAAATCATAGACTGTTGACACATAGAGTGCATTGTCAAGGTCTACTATTAATTACTTTATTCGTATGCATTGTATGACGAGGAGTGTTTGTGCGATATCGGAGGACAGGAGGTTGATGTCGAAATTGATTATGTCGAAGAGGAAATTTCAGAGCGTAAGCCACTAAGATTTTTCAATAGGAGTGACTGGGTCCGGTTGAGGTATGGCTAAGGATACCTAACCATTCAAATAAAGAAAATAAGTTGTGCATATTAACAGTGCAGATATTTAAATCTTAATTGAATTATTTTTATTTACATGAATTCCACAATTTTAGATCACATAATTTTTTAGACTGATATAAGAAATTTATGAATTATATTTTGTAGTACGTGTAATGTTGTTGTGTTTCTATGTTCCCGTTGTTTGTATATTTGTTTATCCTAATTGATGATTCTCCTGTTTCAACAATATTCCTCGAAATACGTTAGATTAGAGCACTTCTTGTGATCCTCAAATTTTTTATGTATAATAAAGAAGTGTTGAATTAGATCTTTGCAGAATTATTGCTCTCAGTAAATATGAGTGTCATAAAATAATTTAAAATGAAACTTACTTCTACACCGACTTCCTTCCATGGCGCGAGTTGCTTCTCTGTTTCCCTGGAGGATACGAAAACAACAGCACATTGTGGTCTAAGTGTCCGCAAGAATCTCGACAGGGATGCTCCAAGGATCACCACGTCTTCAGCACATGCTCCAACTGCGGCCTTGATTATATTTTTGGACTCGGTCCTGTTGAAATCAGTATTACAACATAATATTTGACTACAATTTCACTACTAATACAAATATAGCGGTGGTAGTAGGTAATAGAAGCAAAACAACACTTGTATAAGTGTATTTACCGAATACCTACATGATTAAATGATTTTGAATTTGGTCCTCAGTGGTAAAGCATACTCTTTTTATAGTAACAGCCGGCCAAGAGCAAACGAGCCTCCTGATGGCAAATGGTCACCGCAGCCATGAACGACCGCACCACCAAAACGTATCGCCGAAACGGAAATCATCTTTTTACAGATTTTTCAACGCCGCAAACCGTCACCATGAAAAAAGTACCTTGCCGCCATGCAAATGGTATAGTTATATGTACATAAAGCATAGTTCTCGTTGTTGACTTGATTACCTTGACATTGGAAGTGATTCGCCCCAAAATTAACTTCCTGCACCCTTTACATGACACGCGACATGGTGACCTTGAAAATTTAAACCTAGTTCTCACAGATACTTAGATAAGAACTATATTTCAATGCGTTTGTAAAACGCTTGAATGTTACGAATCTGACATACCCACTGCTGGGCAGGGTTCTTGCCTTAGAATGAAAAGAGTTAAAGGCGTTTTAAACTTCGCTAACTCAACGGGTTAACAATTTGTGTAGCGATTTATGCAGCTGAAATTCTTAAAGACATATCGCAGCCAGGCGCGTAGAGAACCATTGCGCCATTCACGGTGATTGGTCTGGGAGGAACAGAGCGCGCCCGTTATTCAGTACATCACGAATAGGGTAACCTCGGCTTTGGCGCGAAGAGAATACGCAAAATAAGATATTCTTATGATTGAGACTGTAATGTCACCATAATGTGAATTAAATTCCGGGGCGCCAATTTAATTCAACCATGTATGAAAACCTTTTAACTCTTTCCTATCCTTTATTAATAATCGCAATGGTATGTACATTTCTTACCGATAGATCTCGCTCTGTCCCGAGGTGATGGACAGAGCGGTGCATTGTGTCACGTGAGCTGGAAGCACATCGCGCGTGATGTACTCCTCAATCCAGTGCAGAGCTCGACCCGACCCGCTGTAGTCGCAGTACACAACTAGAACAACAACAGATACAATCAATAAAGTATCACTCTAGATATATTTCATCTAGTATTTG
>DWPT01004563.1:0-13101 GCA_018251895.1 Agathymus mariae mariae | reverse complement strand
TAGCAATTTCAGAACGCAAAAAATACGTAAGTAATCATCTGGGGTGTAAAGGTTATTCCAACTTTGATTTCAAGTCAGCCTCCCGTCCGTGGTCCACTTCGCTGAACATAGGACAAAGTAACAACATTAGGTTCCTCCTTCTGAAGGTTACTGGATTTCGTGCCAACCAACTTCAATTCGACGGTACTCATACAGTGGTAGAGTTTACCAATCTGGCAACTTACCGGCGTCAGTTTAAGGTTCATTTCTATTGCACTAACGATCGTGACCCAGCCGGAAATAATCCTGCCTACCGAACTGGGGATCCCGGGTTCGATTTCCGACCGGGAAAACATTTATGTGACAGATGAATGTTTGTTCTCTCCTGACTGACTGTCCATGCCACGCGAAAAACAAGGTATCCTATTGTGAGATGTGAGTTTTTATATGTTTATTTACTTATAGGAGAACCAGTCAGGAAGAGGCTTTTATCTTCGCCGTCAACACGTCGACAATGCTTCTATAGCTTCGTTTGTCGGCTATTATCAAAAAAACCTCGTATAACCTGTAACTTGAGTATCTAGTAAAATAAGCATAGCGATGTGTTATGATTTCGCATTCTGCGTTTGCGTTTTTATACGATATTTCTCGAAACTCATTCAACCGATTCAGAAAATAATTTTCGAACGCATACGCTGACGTAACCAACTTGTGGTTTTGTTACAAAGATCGTGTTTCCTGTTTTGATATAATAACGCATATAAAGTTTATTTTTATGCAAAAGTGTATCGTATGATGCATTCGCACCATATTGTTTTCATTTATATTTTTTACACAAGATAAGTTAATGTTTGACAACAATCTCTTGAAGACTTCCACATCGTAAGCCGGGATCACCGACGCCGGCAAGTTATTCCAGCCCTTTGCACTGCGGATAATGAACGTTCACTACGGAATACCTGCCGTTCGTCGAGTTGCTCGATGGAGGAACGGTGACGGGAGAATCATTTCGAACAATTCCTGCACACACTCTCCAAAATGCGCTTTACAGAAGACCCAGATAATCCAGATATGTACATTGGTTTCGACCATATGGACATTATACGGTTAATTTATTAGTTAATGTATGTACCTGATTGGTTAAAAACAAAAACCTGACCGTAAGTGATATTTTGGTAAGTAACGATACCATGGACCAGAATACTCTTGGAGGGTCCTCGTTCTTCAACTTCAATAGAGTAAATGAATGTAGAAAAACAGGCCCATACCTCTATGCTTGCATGTACCATTCGACCAAAGTGAAGAAGTATAACAACAGGACAATCTTTCAAGGGAGTTCAATCTCTCTTAATGGTGAAATCGGTGCAAGGCTTCTCAAAACTATAGCTGCTCATGCACACATAGTATATATGTACAAAGGCGATTGACATAAATAAAGTCATTCGGCGCATACGAAGAGTGTCCGGGCATTTTTGTAAGCGCACCAGTGTTTCTCCTCCGCTATTCCCAACGGGCTCATCCCGGGAGCTGGACCTGTTTAAAGACCAACTCATTAAAACGTCTCAGGTCTATTTATCGTTACATTGTTTGTCGTAATTATCTTCAACTTTAAAATAATCTTAGCCACCACGTGCATTAAATTGACATAAACTTCGCTTTTTACTATACAGACTTAAATAAACAAAGCAAAATTTGAATAAAATACTACACCGCGCTTGTGAAAATGTTTAAAAATAATAATACTTGTAGGTAGGTACAGTCGAGCAAGGATTTTATAAGTATGCTTATGAAACGTAGGTATAAATGCAACATCGTACTAGTAATGTATAGATCAATGATTTTATCATTATGAACATCACGATCCCATTATACCACACTGTAGATTTCTTATTAGTTACGTCACTTACTTCTTTCTCGCTCTGGAGTATTATTAGAAGAAAGTAAAAACACAGCACCCAATCATATTTGGGTATTAGTGTGTAACCTTACTTTGGTTTGCAGTTTCAACGTTCAGTGGTATAAAATTACTTACACCAGCTCAGGTCTAAAGTATGAGCCAAAATCATATTAGAAAATATTACCACTTGCTTAGCGGTTAAATGTTTGCCTGTCTAATCCCCATATACATAGAGAGTTCTATTGGTAGAGTCTCGGTATCATGAATACGTGTTCTCTTGTTTCGAGGTTAGCTCAAGCCCTGCCATGCATTATAATAAAAACAATAATTAAACCACTTGTTTATCTCGCTGCAATGCCTTAGATGAATGCGCAAAAAACCAACCTAAGGGCGCACCGCATACTGCGTCATTGTTAATTGCTTTCCGTAAGAATTCCACTAATTCCATCATCACTTGATTTCATGACGAATACTGGTGCTCTCATAGGCATAAAGGATATCACTAACATAAAAGTTCTTTGAGAATGGCTTGTAAACTATAAATTTAATAAGGTCAAAAATTATACCTTCATGTATGTTGCAGTTGTTTTATGTTTATCTTCAGTCTATCTGATGATAAGCGCTATTTCTGACTTACACATGAACTCCATGCCAGACGTGGTGCTTCTATTGCAGTTGCAGAATGATACTTTGCGTTAACTTTCTAGTGTAGTGAAATTTACCTAATACTTGACAACAAGAACAAAACATTCATCACAATAAAATAATTAAAGAAATCACAAAATAATCGGATAA
Organism: Agathymus mariae mariae; assembly: GCA_018251895.1. Lineage (NCBI taxonomy): Eukaryota > Metazoa > Arthropoda > Insecta > Lepidoptera > Hesperiidae > Agathymus > Agathymus mariae. Next base: position 10,430 of record DWPT01004563.1, on the reverse strand, counting down.
AAAAATACAGGAAATTATAAAAGGTGCTTTACAAGGCAATAATTTAAGAGTTACAAAGCATGTACGTAAATACTACTTCATGATGCTTACTTGCGTGATCGTTTAAGAAAAGTTCATGAAAACCTTATACATACGTACATCCATAAAATCAACATTACATAAACGGGAAATTTAATCCAAATTTATAGTAAGCTTCATGCAATCAATGAACGTGATTTTAAAAGCAATCATGTAACAAACTTTATTAACATTGGGTATAATTAATATGTTTACTGTATTGCACTTATTTTGAAAATTTAAGTTTTTACAATACTAATATAATATCCAATGATTCTATAATAACAACAACCAATTAGTTCCACATTACCTTGAAAATCCCTGGCCGTAGTTCGCCTCAAACATATTTCTCTCAACTTATTATCCAAATGTGCATTTCAACATTTACGTTAACATTCCACATTAAACTGTCAAGGACCAACAACCCGGCTTACAAGAAACGCTGAATAGTTGAGTAGAGTGTAATTAATATAAAGTATAATAGAGTACGGCCCTGATTACCACAGGGCACCTGGGGACCGGTCGCACTCGTTCCGCAAGCCCACTCTCCTCCCGTCCTTTACCAAGTCACTCGACACGCTACACTTTGCTAACACTGACGATCACTAATAACATTACGAGTCTCATACATCGATGCATTTACACCACGATGAAAAGAAGTCTAACGTATTAAGGCAGCAATGGTTTAGAAAACCACGATACAATTTTTACCATCTATATGAATATTTAAATTCATGAGTGGCCGCCTAATAACCGCGAGTTAGTTGCCAAACTATTTGCATGTTGATGCGGTATTTTTCCAGGAAAGTTAAAGTAATATAGTTCTTTATTTTACTCGAAGACGAGAAACTTAATGGAAGAACATCTCTGTAGAGGTCGTCTAGTTTGGTTCGTGATGTCGAACTGCAGTGTTGGTCTATAATGATGCAAGACGCATAATTAGATTTTATGACGTTGTGGACATTCCATTACTTAGAATAAAGGCGTGTGTAACTCGCTTTACGAAATTTTCTGTTAGCCACGTAAGCACTCCTCAAATATGAAGTTTATGAACTAGCAGAGGTATCTTTTTTTATTATACCTGTACGTTAAGTTCATAACTTTACGTAAATATACAACTCTTTTGATTTAACAAAGCGTTTGAGTAACTAAAATATCAAAAATAATGCATAATTCATTATTGTTTTACTGCATTAATGCATTTTGTGACGTCATGTAATATGAACTTTATGTGATGATAAATTCCTGTGAAATTAAAATATTCTGAATTTATTTTAGGATTCCGTAGACTCGATGAAAATACTTAATCTTTATAGGTTCAATCGCGTGTTTGTTTGTTTGTTAGTCTGTGTACCTTGCTCGATGTACACCATATCTACTTGTCATTAAAAGTTGATATTTCATGTAGTTTGGTGACCCAATTTACAAACAGTTCGATGAATAAACTAATTTTGGTTTACGGGTCAATTGCCGAAGGCAGGGTTAGTAAGGTCAATATTTCAGTGCTATGTAACATATGAAATAAACGGGACAAATATATTTTAATTTATAATTTTCAAATAAATGTGTTAAAAATATTTAAGAAACTACTTAACCAATGTACATTACTGGTAAGAAAAATAATATAGTTCAAAAACAACTTCAATTAGTTATAATAAAGGCATAGTTAAAAAGTAAATAAGATGCTTGTGTATGATTTATTTGTCGCAAATTATATTTTACGTAAGAACATAACAAGTATATAAACATGTAAGAACAAAACAAGAGTTTGGTTTACAATAAATAATATTGTAATGTATTCAATACAGTTTGAAAGTTCAAATAATACAATATACAAATAAATTGTTTATTCCTGTACTCACATATAAAACAAATATAATCATGGTTAACACTTGTCGACTTGCTAATGACCGGGACACCTAGTAATACGGAACATCAACTCCGGGGTCGTACAATTTTTATTAATTTATTCATTAAAACAAACATACTTACACACCTATCTTTTAAATGTGGTACAACTCTCTTCCAATCTTCTACATACATAGGTAATCCGGAACATGTAGAGTGAACTTAACTACAGTACTATGTAGAAAGACGTTATATATTAAGGAACTTATAGTGAAACACTCACGAATCATTCAATCAATCATTCCTTCAATCATGCCTATTCTTGTACCTGTATAAGGTTTATTGTTTTTTAGACACATAATCTCTTTTCATTTCACTTTAAATATTTACCAGCTAGAGATACTACATTAGAAACAAAACTACGATTAAATGAGCGCACAGAATAAAATTCAACTAAGTAAGGTTTCTCCACTGGAATATTAAGTTCCTAAAAGATGTCATTAAAATTAAAAAGCCCACGGGCGTCACCGGCTAGCATGCACAGCGCTGAGGTCGATAGGAAGTGACGCAGTCTTCCGTCTCCAGCGCTTCCGCTCGGAAGCGCCCAGCTTCCTGGCGCTCAGACGAGGTTATACGACGTATTTGACACCACCAACTTCCACTAAGTTATCAATTCATATATGGTGCTTGCACCAGTAATGGACATGTTTAGAAAACGTTTCAGTATTAATATTAGAAATACGAATAAACGAACGAAGAAATACCGTCTAGATTGGATAAAGGCTTGAATAGAAATATATGTTTATATCGATTAAATAAATAAATGACTGCAGGTTTTTCTGTGAATACTTTTACTATTCCGGAATAATGATATATGGGCACAGTGGATATTTATGATCTAGAGATTTGTTATGGATCTAGTTACATACATTAAAATAATTATTATATAAATTTGTTTTGTAATGAACTAAAATTTCGGTGATTACGAATAAACATCATTGTTTAATTGTCCGCCATTTTCCAATAAGCCACAGATGAAATGAATTAATTTTATAATATAAGTCAATGTTAACGATCTAATAGAAAATTAACCATTTTTTACTTTGGGCCTAATGTAAACTTGTCGACAACTGGTGCGTTGGCTATCACAGTGGCAATCACCTTAGACAATTATGAAATATAAAAATTATTATTCAAATTATTTTATTATATGCTTTGTTACTAACGTTATTAAATTCCTTATGATGTTAATTCGAAAATATCCTATTTAGAGAGGAAACATTTCTGCGTATTCTTTAAAACAAAACTACTTTTATTATGTACCTCCTTAAATAAAATATGTATGTAAGTATATTTGCTAACATAATATAAACCACCTACGGATTTGCCTATTCCAAGCGATTTTCTCTTGTGTAATATCTGTAAAATACGATAATCCTTTATCGTAAGCAACGTAAATTAATGTTATATGTTTTTATATAATAAGTAAATGAAGGCAGAAATAATGTTTATCTATACAGTATTGATTAACTTAAACTACGAGTACAATTGCACTACAAGTTACATTTTGTCGCTATTCATACACATATGTCAATTCGCAAGCCAAATGTTACAAATGGGACATATTTTGAGGAAATTACAACTTCCTTCGAATTTCTTGTTCCGTGATCCAAAGACAAATATCCGCGCTTAAAATAAATTGTCTATAGAAGAATTAATAACCTTAAAGAAACTAATGACTTTATAATGCTTCTGTAATTTTAAAGAAAACCTCTACTGACAAAATTATGAGTCATATTTGAAAACGTTTGTCCATTTAAATCTTGTTTTAATGAATCATTATCAATTTAGTAAGCTGCGAAATAGTGTAAATATGATGCAATCGTGAAATAAAGATTAAATTATTAAAGTTAAATTGAACAAATTATAGTCATGTTACAGGACCGACTTCCATAACCACTTTAGTTATTTCAATTTGATCCATTATCTATGCCAGTATATAATAATCTGTCCTGAACTAGCTTGTCAAATTTTTAATATAGTTGCTACATCTAAAATTTTATAGCGGCATCCACGCAGCTTTTTTGCGGTCTTTATCATGGCTTTGTATTTTGTACTATTTAATTGCTATAAAATATAGATAATAATCTATTTCAAATAAAAGATGTCATTGAAAAAAAACCAATGCTCGAGTCATCCTAATTATGAATAAATTTGATGGTAATTTTTATATAAAGTTTTCTGATACATTAGTAATTTCAGTAATAATAATTATTAAATACATATCAGTTATGTGGGCAGCGCGTCGTTCTATATATTTATTAGACAAATCCATTATCAAGCGCTTAATATTTATAAGCTAGTTCTGGTAATACATGGCACATTAGTGGACGCTACTAAACGAAAAAATAATCCGATAAGTTCATTGACTTTACAAATAACAGCGTAAGACTATTAGTTATAAGTCAATTTTAAATTTTATATAATGTATTTCTAAACACCAATTTTTATTGCCTGAAGACTTACAAAGATCTAGAAGAAACACCTGATGATGAATCGCCTGCAGATAATATCGTAAAGTAGAACTCATTCAACTTCAATGTATCGGCGTCAACTTGAGGACGGCGGAACATTGTTGCTAAATTTAAGACAAATACTACATCCATTATAATTACAACCCATTTTGTTTAGTTAAATCGCAAACAAACTTTTACGGTAAGTTTGTTAACGTTTTTATCGCGTGTCATACGTCCAAAAAGCAGGATGCCATTGTGACCACAAAAGGGGTAAGATATTTTGACTTGCCATTAAAAATTGTGAAGGCCATGTTTAATATAAACCCCACACATCTGCAATGTTATCAGATCGACGAAAATAGCTAGAACGTGGCAAATTTTCGTAACACACAAAGCATCGTTGTCTCGATACCGCGTCCCGCGTATAACTAAATTGCCACGAACTTCTAAGAATCTCCACAAGTTGATTCTTTCATCTTTTTACGGGTAATTTACTTTATCTTTTTATAGATATGCTAATGGGATACTGTTCACCCATGTGTAATATAATTTGTTGATAAAGCCCTTATGATGTAATTTCAAATTAAAATTCAACAACTTCGTACAGCCTCTGTTACGCTCCCTCGAGTCGTTTAAATTAATAAACTTATCATCTTTATTATCATTAAAACTCGAGCAAGCGTTGCTTCAATTAAAACAAAGGACGGAAAGGAAACGGTTAATCACCCGCGGTTTAATGATAAATAAATGGGACACTGTATAATGTTTTTGTTTTACAACACACCATATCTAGCCAGGACTGCAATGTTCTTCCTTAATATAGCGCCTTATATGTCGATGGTCGATGTAGGAACACAAGAGCCGCGCGTTCTTTGAGCTCGTGGAGCTTACACAAAGGGGCCTTGTTCGTGAACCACTGAAGGCCGTCCGGGCTGCGATAACGAGTTACCTACATACACTAGCAATGTTCTCTCACACACATTTCGAGAAGTTCATGGTTACTCTTATTTTTAAGTTTAACTCCGAGCAGGAAGGTCAAGGACTTTATTTTTGGCGGACGTAACACGTACCATATGCCAGCAACCCACTTTTAAAACTCCCGAAATAATTTTATTAAACGGTATTCAGGTGCTCTGCACATACTGCGTAGTAAACATTCATTCATGAACAACTTTATTAAACGAGTTCTGAAAACTTTTTTCAGTAAAATTTATTGTAGTGGAACAATCAAAATGTAAGAACAGATATGAAGTTATAACTAAACACTGTGCTTTATGTCACTGATCTACAACGACAAATATTTGATTATAACTAATTCATCGGTATATAAATAAAAATTAACCTTTTAATATACAGTAATATATAAACGGCGCCTTTGAATCAAAGTGAATTAATTGTGTTAAGTGACTCGTCATTTTAATTTTTATAAGTCATGCAGAGACTCAGTTCCCAAGACACGTTTTATTAATTTTTCTGAGTCTTTTGAATTGAGTTTATTGAGCTGTCTGACAATCACAATTCATGACCAAATATATCAATGTAAAATTTTTTATACAAATCCTATTATACCTAACACCTATTACTACATTTCACGTTACGTAATCCTCACAACACAAAGCAATAACGCTGTGCGATTGAAACAGTATAATCGAAGGTGTCTAAAAAAACTGGGCAATTTTGTAGTACGTTCGAGTATTCATTGGTCTTATTCTTGCAGAATTATAACTGATTGTGTACAATATGGAAGTTTTTAAGTTCACATAAGGTATTCATCGTAGCACCCGAATTAGCATCGCGTCGTTGATTCGCCGCCGCTGTCCTTGGAATAAGGATGTGGCAACTGGGTGTCTTATCTGACCGTTCACACCGCTACCAGCCCGTCAATGCTTGAAATAACATATGTATTACAACAAACGTCGTACTAAACATGTTATCAAAATGGATTCAATGTAACAAAGAGTCCGTCGATTTTTCCTCTCTCGCAAACTTATTTTATTCGGTTGTTATTTTGTTCGACTGGAGTTAAATTAATTATTTTTTACTTTTACAACGGTTCTCGATAACATCCGTAAAGCGGCTGAGAGATAATTGAGATTTAAATCTAAGTAGCCTTGAGGTGTATTAATTTTGTTCATAATTATATAACTAATTTGGGGGAAACAGTTTTAAAAGTAAATCCACCAAAAGAAGAATTATAATTCTCGTTACGCTTACGTCCACTCTGGTAAGTTGCAAACCAAACACCATACTACTTTATAATTGTTCAAACACGTTACCAGCAGAGAAAGACAGCCTATAAATTATTACATGAATAATTATCATAATTTCGCAATGGATTAATCGGAATAGAAATTATACAATTTTAATTACAATTCATCACTACCCAACTGTCGGTTATAACCCTCTTAAATATCTCAGAATTATATTCTTTTCGGCAGGTGCTTCTTTCTTCCTTCAATTCATGCCAAGATTCTCTGCTCACGATGCACTCTGCTGGCCAAGGAAAAAGCGAAAGGTTCTTTTTATTGAAGTTTACTGGGTTTGGTACAACCCAGTTTCATGCTTAAAGTACGTACTTTAACGATGGAAAAATTCAAATTTCCTTGCGATAGTTATTCGTCAACCGAGGCAAAAAATAATTTCTAATCTACACAGCGATAACCCCGAAGAGGTAAAAGTACGTGGAGTATTTAAACATTAACAACCACAAACGTAACATTGCTAAACATTCCTTGAGTTGAATATTTCGACAACTTTTGTTGGCATCATTTTTATATAACACGTGTGCTGTACACCTCGGTTTGCGGTTTGAAAAGAAATAAAAAAGGAAGTACTTAAATACACATTCTGAAAAACTCATCTCGCTGAGATGGTAAGAGATACGACGGCATTGTTTTAGACCAATGAACTAAGACTGTGCCTTCCACATTCTTAACTGAGCTTTTTTTACTTTGAACGTTTTTTACTTTGCACATGAATGCATTTAGAATGTTTGACCTCAAATTATTATCTCGTCAGAGCATGATCAATATCCAGTTTACAAATTATCCTGATATAATATAAAATGAAGTCCCTGCGTGGCTGTCTGACCAAATGCAATATTTCCAACGAGTACTGCATGGATTTTCATGCCAACTTTTCCCAAGATACGGCAACCGGTTTAAGTATTAGGGTATAGAATATAAATGTATAAAACATCTAATAAATTCGAGTAATAACTTTAGTGGAGTTACAGTTCATGAACGACTCCATTGGTTTATAATAAACTGGCTAAGTATCGAATATTATTCGTAAATAGTGTAAGCACATTTTAACTTTTTCAATTATCTCTTGATATTATAATTAAGCACTTTAACTGACCACGGAAACCTAAACGAGGTCAACTAATCAATGAAAAGATTTGATTGGTAAAATCCCCCAAATAAGCTGGATGGATGTTTGAGAACAGCGCCGTACATGTACACCCGAAGCCTCACTGATGCGTTGCCCGCCAAGAAGAAATCAGTAAATATGTTATTAATTGCACCCAATGCCGGCAAAACTCATTCTACCGTTGTTTTAGGAAGATGTTAGCTACCCACGCAGGTAAAATTCCAATCACTGTGCATCAGTGCCGTCATGAATAATTAAATTGCGTGTAACAGTACCTAGCTAACTCCAAAATGTACCTTAACTAAACTAACTCAGCTTTGTATCTTGGTTTGATCGACCAGGGAAAGATGCCTTGGTCTCAAAAATGGGATGATACTTTTCAAAGAGGTTCGGTACTGACATCATTACCTTGATATGATAGTGTATCTTGATAGATACATTCGCTTTCTCTGTTGTATTTTTCATTAATTTGGAAATATATATATATATATATATATATATATATATATTACATTATATTTTTCATATTTCATCCTAAACGGATAGCAGGTATATATGTATACTACTACAATAAATGTTACGGATATTGAAACGAGATGAAACATCAAGGAAGCCGGTAGCTACCTCGCGCGTAGCTACTTGAGGAAGACAGTTCGTTATTATTTATACGAGTTCCCCTTTGGCTCTCCTTGTGTGTGTATGTCTTATACACAAAGAGATATCTCTGTCTGAGATATGTCTTTATCAAAAAATAAATTCAGTGTTTGTAATGGGTGATCATTACTTATTACAAAACTTGAAAAAAATCTGTTGCAGAAACCGACGTTCAAAGTTATATTTAATTTAATTAATATGGATGATAATTTATTATAGGAGACATGGTTTTAACCGTATAATCTTATACTTTACCTCTTACAAGGTAAAACAAATTTTAAAACTTACCTTAAGTTATATATTTTTATTAATTTAAAACGAGTGAATTTAAAATATGAAACCATATGATTTTACAATGCTTTTGTTAGTTTTATATATAATATGAACTCTTTACAAAACAGCTGTATATTTTAGCTAATTAGAAGGCAGAAGGTCCCGTGTTTGATGTTCGCCTGTCGAGACAATGTTCTGCGAAGTGTTTAGGGAAGTGCGTGACCAACATTTTAAGTCACGATACCGAGCTTCGGGCTAATGGAAAAATTTGTCGGTACACAATGGAGTGAAAGCTTTTGCGTATTGAACCTTCAGATGTAAAATTCGGACTTGCTCTACAAACTATTATAATTTGTACTACTTTTAATACTACAACATGATAATACTCGAAGTAAGAACTTTTATTTTATCTTTATACAATATATATGTATTATATTTCTAATACAATAATTTTCAATGTTTTTATTATACTTACTTAGCACTAAGGTGAATTGTTGTTTATTTTTATAATATCTATTGTATATTGCTGACAAACTTTATTACAGATTAATAATAACCAACACGATAGAGTTACTAGTACACTTATTTTGACACGAAAAACAAACCTCGATCGTGTACCGGCGCATCACTCTGCGACAATGTCTAAGTCTGTTAAATGTTAAAAGTGCATTGTACACCTCTCAGAAAACCTACGTCATGCGTCATTTGCATACAAGTTGGACTAGCTATAGATAGATGTCTATTACATGCATGCGTCCTGCATGCTAATGCATATTTATGTAGATGGTTGTAAGCCACACACATGAAAATGGAAGGGAACAGTTTACAGGTAAATGTCTGCCGTGTTTTAATGCTGTTCATAGTTAGTGCAGTAAGCTCGGAGTGTCAAAATAACAATAGTTTATGAATACAATAAAGAAACGTAACGCTGTAACATTACGTAGAATTGGACACAATGTATCGTAGCATTTGCTTTCGGGAGGCATATGAAATTCGACTCTTAAAAAGCGCTACCAGCCGTTTTACATGCCTGACTCGGAGTTGTCGTTTCTCCGAAATAAAACAAAGGAAGCTACGCGTCGGGCCTGTTACAAGCAAAAAAATATCTGCGATGAACTAAGAATCGTTCATCAATCATAACTAGATAAATGTTTAAACTTAAATAGTAGTTGCTTTAACATGACCTTAGCCACATAATTACAATAATAATCGATGTAGGTATATTGATAATTGCGCAGGGTTAAGCTAGTTTATCAAAAAGGCTGACTGTGAAGTGTATAATTGAAAAATATTGTAAAAAGCTTTATATGTTGTGTCCTTTTGCAGATATGATAAGTTTAATTGATATTATGGTTCTGTATTTGATATGGTTTTACTGTAATTGTTATTAGGTTGTTCTAGAAGAAAAAGGGAAGATTGTTTAGGAATAAACAAAGAAAACAATTTACTGTTTTTACAATGAAAGTAAATTAGAGCAGACTGGTGTGGCAATGCTACAGGAATGTTAGTACCTACTAAATATAAAGTACAAGTACATCTTCTCGAAGTACATTATTGAATAACAGTTAGGTATGTTGATAAGTTTATCTTATAAGTGTACTTTAAGTATTTCTATTGTATTCAAAAAAATTCAAAATTCAAAATCATTTAATCATATAGGTATTCTTTAAATACACTTATGCACGTCAATTTTTGCTTCTACTACCGTTT
>DWPT01004562.1:0-13102 GCA_018251895.1 Agathymus mariae mariae | reverse complement strand
AGGGTGGTAGCTAGCCAGGCAGGCTTTACGGAAAGATAATAATACCAATAATAATATTAACGACTTAATAATAATACTGATAATATAATCTTTACGCGAAGCACCACCACCAAACAGGCTGGCTTCTGTCGATTCTAACGACACCCTGTTCTACTGGTATACATGCTGGCATGGGATTGGGGGGAGTATTCTAGGCCGCCCTAATACGGCTAAACTTACACTATGGGCCATTAATTTGTTTCTAATTCACGCAACTATAAAAAGCCTAAAACAACTAAACCAATGCGGGTGCTGTTTCTAAACATGAGGCGTAGGCTTGTCTGAGGCAAAGCGAGGGTGGGTAACTAGCGTCATCGCGGCTGCGAACTACACGGCGATTGATGTAATACGAATTAATGTACCCCTCACTGACATATGATCAAAAACCTATACAAACCCATACACAGGGCTGAATTACTTAGGTAGGTAATTAAATAATATAGTTTTGTTATCGACACGGAAGTCAAAATATATTTTATTGGAATTAATATTAGAGTCTCCATGCGTATCAACAGGATATATATAATTTATATTATCTTATCTAAAATAATTTTCAATCCAGAAAATTTGTTTCCACATAAACATTTTGATAAGAGGATAGTTAACAGAGAAGTCTTTGCATTAAATTATTTCAAATTCATAGATTGGGGATAATCAACACGTAAAACGATGAAATGGGGCAAAAAAGACATTTACTAAATGCGTTGTAAAGACTATCAACGTAACAACGTTTCCTTTCGTATACGGGTGACATCACGGAAGTGGATGGCGACTGTTATTGCTGCGTCGAGTCGATCGCATCAGATCATACACGGAAGTAGTTCCGTCGATGCGATATGCACATTGAGGGTTGTTGTTATGAGCACGTTTGGAAGAGGTTTCAAATACTGCCGTCTGCCAGGAAGGTGATGCGACGACTTAGTTTATAAATAAAACACAAAACAAAAATAAATCATACGGAAAATTACTATATGATTTACCACATTTTAACTCAATATATCTATATCTAAAGTATCTACATTAACAAAAACCTACCGCACTTTAACAAGACTTCCTTTAAATATGCGCTACAGGTTAATAACTAATTGATTATTAAATGTTTAAACCTAAGTATGAGAGTCTTACGAAATGTGTCGAAAAGTAATAAGACAGATCACGCTGACAATTACCCAAAGGTACTAGTTCCTAAAAAGGTAAAACCTTAAAAATACCCGAAAACAAGAATAGTATGCTATTAAAAATGTCTTCCCTTTTTTGTCTCTGAGCACTTCTTCGAAAGCGCGTAGGTTGGCAGACTTCTGCTTCGATGTAGATAGATGTACCTACTTGTAACCAATGCAAAGGTAATCTCTGCGCTCGAGTGTATAATACTTATGTGTAATATTACTACATGGTGTAAATAATAACAATAATAACGGCGGGTTCAGTTTATTGACCACACTTAGCCTGCCTGGAAACTGGAGTATCCCAGGCTAGGAAGAAATCTGACACAAGCTTTTATACAGAAAGCAAATTAATGTTGATAGTACTTGAATATTGACTGTAGTGTTGTAACTTCTGGCCTCGCATCCACGGCGGCAGCTTTGTTTCTCCACTGATAATCCTGGTGCATGCTTCATCCCTAACTCTGCGATTTCCATCGGTGAATGTAGTCAATCCTGTTTCAATGGACAGTGCATGGAGTTCATTCGCGATAAGCAGGCCGTTTTCCAAACGGGTTGTTGCACATGCTACCGAGGACCTCCGAAGCATCTGAGCTCAGAAACAGATTCAATGCTGATGCCGTTTCCATCATTGCGAATGCCCGATGATGACTCTACCCGAAACTATAAATGAGAAAGCCGATTTCTTTCTCTTTGGATCCGAAACATCTCTCGATTATTGTTGAGCCTCACTGCCTACCATCCTGCGGTATGAGAACTCAATGTCTGATATATACTTCACGCAAACGCAGTTGAGCTCGTTCCGCGGGATCAGAGATAAAAGTATCAAAGATATAATAGAGTTTCAGTTATTTTTTTGTAGTTATTGTAATTAATAAATATATTTCTTATTTAAAGAGTTCTCAAAATCGATTTATATAATAATAAAATGGGGTAAACGTGAAGCGCTGTCACAGCAATACATAAACATAACATAATTGTCATTGTTGTACACGATTCGTGTATCAGTTATGTTTTTCGAAGCGAACGTGAGGGCGTCTTATTTGGTACTGTACGGTGGGCTCCGTGTAGGCGTGGGACTAACAAGTTTTGTGTACCTTTGAGGATAAGTAGTTTATATTAAGCTTCCTTATTATTGTTTTAAGTCTCTGTACCACTAGCCGACGCTGCAGTTTTTTTCATTACAATATACCTTAAGCTTCAGCATTGATGAGTTCTGTCCGCTTGTTTTTAGTATTCGTAAATGTAGTTGGTGTTAAAAAAATTGTTTTTTACCTTTCAAGCTGGATGTGTATGATGCATTATTTTTAGTAACAACACTTAATTTTAATGTCAACTGAGAGATTGTTTGTGTTTTGCCGTAAACGATTTAAAAAACGATAAAAAAAAACATCCCCCAAATGTTTTGCTCTCAATTACATTTTACTGAAACTTTAGAAGATTGTAAAAATGACTCTAACTTAAACCATTGGGTAACTTTCACCACTTACGTTCAAGAATTCGGTTGTGATCAAACTGGAGTACTGTTCTACTATCTATACCACCACGCAAACCAAATAACTTTAGGGCTAGAGAAGATTGCATTTGGGACTAAAATTGCGTAATTTCATATAACATTTTTTTCTTCCTCATGACACATCTTAAGCCATGCCGTTTTCGGAATAATTTGATTATGTGAACAAGAAAAATGGAATTTAATTTTGTTTCTGGACAAGTCACGACCGCAGAGTATGTATTTACTATCGTCTGAGTCAGCCACGTTCGTAAAACGGAACGCCCACGCCAATACGACTGCGTACGTTCATGTTGCGTGGGTGGACGCGTGGAGCCCATTCACACACACCAAAAGCACAAATCGCAACAATAGCTTGTGAGTAAGCAGTGATTATTTTTTTCATGTGCATAGCCGACAAACGAGCAGACGAGCCACCTGATGGTAAGCGGTCACCGTCGCCCGTGGACACGAGTGGTACCGTAGGTGTGACTACTGTGTCGTCGGCCGAGAAAGAAGATGAATGAAAGTACTGGCTCCATGAATGATATCAGTAATAATATTACTTAATAATTATATTGATTATATAAACCTTATGCTTAACCCTGCCACCAAGCAGGCTGGCGACTTTCGTTTGTTAGGGCATCCCATTCTGCCAGCATGGGACTGGGAACAGTATTCTAGGCTAACCCATTCCGGCATCGGCGGTTATATGTGAAAAGTTCTGAACACATACTGTGGTAAACGGTTACTACACACATGGAAGGAATCAACCTCATATGAGAAAGTCATAACATTTGTGACTCGGGTTATAGACACTCTGAAGGACTGAGAGGGAGCACCTATGAGTATTAGTGTCACCGGTAATGACACGCGGGACAAAAAAATGGTTGCATAAATTAAGGATTAATTAATGAAATCGAACGAAACAGAGAAAGGTAACTACATAGGTAATATCAAAATATATAGGGATTTATATCAACTTTTATGTCAATTGGTTCCAACTCAGAGAATTGTGTGTATGATTCCTGAGAGGGGAAACATTTTATGACGGGTAAATGTTAATTTTTGCGTTTAGGTTGTTTTTTATGGTCTCGACGTCACCCACGACACAAGAAATCACATTGCAGTGGTACGAGCATGAATGTGTGGTATGACCGGTTATTTAACTTGTATTGCGGCGGTACGACAAATGTACGGTGTCTGTCTGTGGATACAACGCTCGTGCGATATGCAACAATAAGTACAATTTACATATCGGTGATGTGCAATCGGTTATTTTTTGTAACATTAATTATAATGAATATCAAGATGTTGTTAACATGTGAAAATCTCAGTTAAATAAGATGAAGAAGTACCTTTGTAAGATAATTTAACATTATTGTTTGTTCCAAAATCAATAGGCCCAAAGGAGACGTAGTGGTAACAGATAAAAACACAAATGTGACTCTTAACGAGTGATTGCGATTACTAAGTCTAATTCTTTGTGTATGCGTTAAGCCAACAAACAAACTGATAAACTCGCATTGGACTCGTTACGGAGCCCACACCGTTCGAGAGAGTGACACTGACCTTATATCGGGAACGAATTATGTTTAGTTAAACTACCCACTACAAAACATTAGTTAGGCCGTTAGGTAACTATTTCACTCACCGATGTTACCTAAATTCAATTTTCAACGCGTCGGTTACTAATATGAAGCACCGGCGGCATACCACGATTCAGAGGAATACAATGCGCGGCCATAGAGGCGATATTCCACTGAATCCCCAAACAGCTGGCCGACTCGCCTTCGGCACACATAACATAACCTAACAAAACCCTGGAAGCTGAACGCACCCGCTTGCCGCGGCGGAATCGTGGTCCTCGCCTGAAGTGGTCCATGGCTGGCTCGGGACGGTCGTCATAACACACACATTGCTGTATTCACACGGTTCACTCCGCCGACCACTCGAACGTGTCCGACGTGCGATGCGAGAGCGCGTCGCGCGGGCACTCGCTCAGTGCTGCGTGCTAAAAATACTGAACCGTGTACTGTGGCAGCTGCACGTGGGACACGACGCCACGGCGGTCATCCGACGAAGAACATGTACATAGCACTCCAAATCCATCGCGGTGTATTGACGATTTACTGTTTTATCTATATCAATACCATGTTCTAAAATGTAGTCTATTATAAGAGCCGTTTTTATGGTTATTTCCAATAGTTACTTGACCGCTTTAGTGGAATGAATAGGTTATGATTGCTGTCAACCAAGTGTTGTTTGATGTTAATTGCCGATTAACGATCAGAATTGTAAGTGGCCGCCGTCGCCCATTGACATCGGTAAGACCAAAGGAATCACTGTCAGAAAAAGGCAAGTAAAAATGTACTGGCTTCCAAGCCCCTAGCTGGAACCCGATGAGTCCTTTGGGCGGCTGACTGAAGCAGGAGGGTGGTAGCTAGCTAGCGAAGCAGGCTTCACGAAATAATTATAATACCAGTATGACTTAATAATAATACTGATGATATAATCCTTACGCGAAGCCCTACCACCAAGCTGGCTTGCTTCTGCCGCCTGTTACAATACACTCTGCCAGCATGCGATTGGTATACTTTATGACTTCCCGCTTATCATTACAGTGTAACGTAGCACGACAGGCTGGCAAATTTTCCATACAATAAATGTGTATGTGAGAATATGTCGAGACGGTCTAACGCCTCATTGAGTGTACGGAATACGCGGGTAAGCAACCTCTCGGCCAAAAACTGGGTCCTGGCCAGCAGTGGCGGGCGCCGGTGTCCCCACACACATGAGTTGTCCCACTCAATTACTTAAATTATAATAAAATTTTAACTGATCTCTTTCTGTACGTGAACGATATATGAGAAAAAACTACTATTAGGGGCCTTTATTAACGCAATGCGACCCAAAACAATAGTTGTTCGGATTTTTGTCTGGATGTCTGTGCGTTTGTTTCCGCTAATCTCAGAAACGGCTTAATTGATTACGTTCTGGTTTTCACTTATATATTGCAGTAAGCGTCACTTTATACTAAAAGTTTTTTTCATTGCAAAAGTTATAAATTAATCTAACATAATGTAACGCGTAGTTTTCCTGAAGCGAAGCAAGGGCAATATAAAATATGATAGGATGCTTTAATGAGTGTATTTAAAAGTAATATATCTTAATGTTTTTATTATTATTAAAAAAAATATATATATATATATATATATATATATATATAATGGTTTTGTGTAAGTATGAATGCAACTTTATGCCATAAACGTTCTCATAACGTAAACAATTTGAACTCTTGGAATCGCTTCGTGTTTTTTGTTTTTTTTTATTTTATATATATATTGCGCCCTTGAACATCATCAGTTTTAATCCGACGATCTAAAATATATAATGATAGGTAGTAGGACTGTGCAAAAAATATAAGCGCATTGATCACTCATTCGTCTACTACACTTAACATTACTTTCACCGGTCAATTGTTAATTGGAACAGTACAGTATATCGTTAAAAATATGTATAATAATGCAATGAAAACTTAAATTCAATGTAAACCTTCCAACGAAAGAGTAACGCTCTATGAAAATCTTCAGACTCAATGCGATGTCGGTACAACCCAAACACTTTTTATAATGCATTCTTTACCTTCCTTCGGTGTAATCAATATGGTTCAGAATTGCGAGAAACGGCCTCACGTAAGTTTGATGGCACGCCAGCCAGTGGTTCCGCCTAGCCCGACATTGATCTGTCAGCCCAAGCGGCTGCCAACTGCATAACAATTGTCTAATAATTTCATTAACATGCCTTTTTTGTCGCATTACAATTTCCTCTAAAATATTCGCTTGTGTTCAATTAATTAATTGAATATTTTTTTATTACTGTAGAAGTAACCAACGGAAATTGCCTCAAATTAAAATACAAAGTTTCTTCAAGCAACCTAGTATACTTGGTATAGCTAATATGGAGGCGTTTAATATTTTTTCAATGTTTTGAATTATAAATGGAGCCTAAATATAATTAATAATCAACATATAATGTACTTAAAGCAACGGATGAGCGATAAATTTGCAAATTTGATCAAATGCAAGTTTGCTCATTCCAAATCCCAAATACACATTTATTAGACTTAATACATGTTTCCCCATTACAGTTTTTCTGTTTTAGTGTGTGATGATTAACGCGGTGAATTCGACTGTTTCAACGCAAATTCTTAAAAGATTTTCTCAATAAGTAAACTAATAATTACTTACAAAAATGTTATTCATTCAAATCAAAGATTTTTCTTACGTAACTTTATCTTATTTCGGCATTCTATACAAAACAAAAAGTTTTTTTTTTCACTATTGACTCTTCATTATTATTCATAACGGTAACAAAATGCAATACAATTTTTTTTATGGATAAAAGTCTTGGAAAGATTGTGTAGTATTATAATAAGTAGATTTTTAAGAATAATAAGGGAATCGCATTCGATTAGGTTTAAATGATTATTTAGTTTTTAAAATATCACAGCCCAATGGCACGATATCATTTGTTAATAGTGGCGACATCTACTATAACATTCAAGAACTACAAGAATAAATAAAGTCTTAAGGTACGTAAGTAAGTAGTTTCAGATTTTAGGAGATGGCGTTGTAGTCAGTGTAGTTCGATGAATTTGAACTAGATGGCGGTACAGACCTCCTCGCTTAGTAATTAATGTATTAATGCAACATGTGTAGTAACTATGTAAACTAAACTGATAACAAAACTGACGGGGTCGAATTATTATATTTATTGGAAATAGTAATGTAGACAGATTTTGTTGACCATATTGACACATAAAAATATATTTTTGTAATTTTTGTCTGTCTAGCCATTCAAACTGTGATTTTTATGATGTAACTTATATTATCTGAGATATTATGAGGCAAAATCTGGGATATTTTTTGTAAAGGTGCAGTAAACTAAGTTTTTCATTCGTGGCTGCAACTATTACAGAAATTAATAGATATATTATTACATCGGACTGATAGAATTTGAAATCCAATTAATAAAACACGAGGGTGCCTAGTAACTAATCACTCCATCTCACATTTCAACTGTTTATAACAGTAGACACATCATAACAATGTATAGTTAATATAATATACATATGTTAATGGAAAAATGTCGAAAATGACAATTACTTAGAAACGTTTCAAGTTGTTTTCAAGTTTCATCAATTTGAGAGTGAGTACCTGTTCATATGTTACTTACTCGTACATCGTGAACAAAAATTAATATTGTTAGCAGGCATGTTACTGGGCTCCGTATATCCGATATCCGAAATAAAATATATATCCAAAACCGTAACCGAATCTGATAAAAAAGCTTCGAATAATTAAGGATAGTTGCAGACTCTTCATTAAACAAGTTTTGACAAGTTATTGCTGTCTGAGCGGATACACTTGTTATTGTAATATTTAATTTTTTAAGGGATTTTTCTACGACTAAATACTAAATAATACCTAGAGAGTAAGTAAAACCGTCACCTTGTAAATACATTATATATTTTGTAAGGGTCCCAAATCATATAAAATCGGTAACCGACAATCCGATATAATTTTATATTCATAACTACTACCGAAACTGGTAAACTATAATTTATATATCCGTATATCCGTATTCAGATACGAAACTTCATATCCATATCATCCCTAATTATTAGCACAGAAATATTCACACACAAATACACACACAACAGTTGGTATCTCTCCGCAAAAAAATAAATACCTTAGACAACTCAAAATAGTCGTCGGTGAACGGTTCTATGTGATTATAGTATTAAAAAGTATGTTAGGTGCGGTAGTAGTAAGTAGGTAGGTGAATTGCAGCTTGTCAATTACTATCAACAATTATTATCTATTTAACTTTAATATCTCTAAGCTCTTTCATTTTCTGCGTTTATTTGTTCCTCCTTAGTTGATCCTGACGTTTATACTTATAGAAATAGTTTGATTGTCGAACACGTCTACCGCCGTCTGCTCGACCGTAAACTCTTGTTATAATTACTCCACAGGTTGTCTGACGGAGATCGCTAATTACTGATACGACGGTCTATTGTATAACAAATTGTACAGTTTAAGTGTAAGAGATGTAATAAAAGATATTTGTATTACATTACGTTGTATATTGCAAGATATTAAACATAGAGGATAATTAATACTTCAGTGTTAAAGGAGACATTAGAGTTTTCTTTTCTTTCATACGATCAATCGGCACGTGCTAACAGACGTGGAACCATTATATTTTAACAGTGCGTAATCGGTTGAGCGATCATGAATGAAATATCAGTGAGAGCGGAGCCAGGTTGCTCGGCGGCCGGCGGCGCTCCAGACCGGCCCGGCGGTGTAGTCTATATCTCTACACTGCCCCTGCTCTCCGCGTGCTATCAAATAATATTTCAACAATTCACCATCGTCAAATGTGTTACAGTAATTATCACTTAAATTTCAATAATATTTAAATATAATATTTACCTATTCGTTAAATCGAACGTTCGTTAGGTAGAGCAAATAATTCTGGGCAGTAAAAGGAATGTAATTTTTTATTTATGGTCGAATTGGGATACAGACATAAATTTGAAATATACCCTGAGCCGAATTAGGTCAAGACGAGTTAGGTTGACAACGGTCGAGTTGTATTTTTTCTAGTCAACTGAAAGTTGAGATGGACGCCGCTGAACGTCTGGGATAGTCGCTCGTTCGAACAGACTTCCAGACCGGTCCAGATCAGTTTGTTCTGATTCAGGTGGCCCATATTGATACAATATATTGAGGCTTAGACGTCATTTGATTAGTTTCAATATATTTAGATTTCACAATATTATGTAGTATTTTATTAATCTATTACTAATAACGAAATTTTAAAGGTGCAAATCTCTACATTAAATATTTTTTGGAATTTTATTGCATTGTCATCAACATAGTACTCAGAGCATATGTATTTGGAATTTTTGCCTGGCTGACTTGACCAGGTATCACAGTAAAACACTTGACATATTTGAATGATACTTTAGCGCTTGAGTAGTTTATGTTATAAGTCATAATCTAGGCTACTTTTCATCCCGGGAAAAGGATTTGTTCCCGCGGAATAAAATGTTTTAATGCGTTTGCAGTTATTATATTAATATATTTCTAATTTATAGCACAAAAAACCTCATCCATACAATAAGCCTATTTCTAAACGCAAGCCGTAGGATTTCTGAAGCGAAGCGAGGGCTGGTTTAGTAAGCCACCCTCGCTTCATTTCATATAAATTGATAAATGTCAATCGTAAGTTATCAACTGATTGAGTATTTAAGGTCACGAATGAGTGACCATTAATACACTTCAGTGATGCGAAGAAACTGTTATACTATATTGGAGACCTTCAGGTGGCATATCAACATTTGGGTTGCGCACAAATTGCTCTAGCATGAAAACTCTTGGGTTTCACTGGTCCACTTATGGATTGAAGCTACATTATATATTTAATTACCTTTTTAAACATGGTGCAAAAGTAACTGGATAAATGTGGTCATACACCGAGTATTCTTGACGAGGTTTAAGTTCGGTGTCGACTCGTAATTAAAGGAAGACGACAAAGTATATAGAAATAATAATGTTGTATTTACTCTTCATAATCCAAAATTGTTTCACACTGGGTCTTGTGTTTCCTTCTGAGATTCATAAAACAATTCATTGAGATAACAATATAAGCTGGGTATACACACTAATTACAGCTATAACACGTCATGAATGTTGTCGCGTTGCGACAAGTTCCTGCTGGTATCTGATTTTGTAGGTAGTAATTATGAACAACACGCATCTTGGTACAATGCATGTACACTGTTAAACCCAGGTCCTTAAAGTCAGAGGTTGTGTTTCAAACCATTGTTTATAATTCATACGACACTGGCCAACTCCGTGCGAGTTTCATTCACGTATAACGACGAACTGAGAAGCAGCTCCTTCGCTTATAATTATTGGCCCCTGAAATAGACCCGGGAGTCGTTCACCCGGCGACATATTTGGTTAACTGTTCTAAATCCGCTTCGATATAAGTAACACTTACATTTGATATGTCCCTTCTGCCGGTGCGTGTGTCACGAGCCTAAATGCCGATTGAGTTGCAATCAAAATTGAACCGTAATAATTATTTATCAAGGTTGTGATCGGATTGTAACGTTTTAGACGTATGAAGCGACAGGGGATGTGCAATAACGACTTACAAATAAAAGTGAATATTATGAAAATAACTCGGATGTGCTCCGGAGGAAATTGATCAACTCGTCCATTTTCAGTTGCATCTTGGAACATCGTCCATCTTGTGTATTATATATGTGCGATATACATCGATGTTGTTGTGTGTAAAGTAAACAGATATACACAGCACTAGTAAAACAACCACACCCAACGAATCGATGACATTGAACTGTGACTTATTAAAGAAATGTAAATATGATTATTGTTAAATGTCTGTACATTGTTAAACTGTTGCGTGTCGTAGGTGAGTTTATGACAATGTTCTGATAATAATATCACAATTTTGTGCTTTTTTAGTCGACAAACGAACAGAAAAGCCGACTGATGGTAAGTCTCCACCGCAGATGGACATTTGTATCCAAGCAGGACCGACATAGAACGAAAGGAGAAAGGTCGATACTCATTTTGAAATTGTCTCTTTGATATTTTGATTCTGGAAGGTGGTGGGTAAATAACCCTACTACTATACCAGAATCTAACACTATGGAAATACTCGGAATTAAATTGGGTTGTACAGAGCCTAGCGATTCTCAACGGGAGGAACCTTTCTCCATAGTCTTCTCCGTTGTTTAGAAGAGTGCACCTCAAGCAGAGGACGTTGGTATAGACTCAACAATGGATGAAGCCCCTTTTACTTACCAATAGGTATAAGATTTTTTTATGTCAAATATCATCTTTATTCGAATTATTATTATTCACCGCCTCTAGACAGAGAGATTGGCCCCGTAATGTCATTGCGTCAATCTCTGTATGTTTAGTTAATGATTTTCCTTCTCTAGAGTCAACCATAGTTGTCGGCTCTCCCCGCGGCTGGCGCAGTGGCGGGGATACGTCTTAATCTGAGATATAAAAGTGATCTCGAGTACGAGGGAGTCTTGTAGAATCTTTGTTTTAAAGTTTAGTAAATAACATTAACATTGTTTTTAATGCTTATTAAATTAAATGAATGTTTCAAATTCATAAAACTCTGAAAACCGATTAAGCATAGTTAAAAATATGACATTATTATAATTATGAACGCATCGGTTACTTTACTGAAAGATAAGCGATTACGGGTTATTGTGAACCTTAAAAATACCAATAAATAAAATGTTATGAATAACTTCACCAATAAAATAAACTTTACTTACCTACTTTCAACGGAAGCGCAATATGTACAAGCTTTCGGGAACGGAACGTTTTGCACGTGAGCCCTTTTGAATGGATAAATGTAGTACACGACATTAAGTTGTTGTCGTGTTCTGTACACGGTCTCTTATAATACTACCAAATCAATCGTCGTATCGCGCCATCGCTGTATTATTTGTAATTTAGTTATTTATTCAAACGAGTTTCAAAGTGTCGCTCCTTGTAATAATAATAATAATTGCCTATTATAATGAAAAATTAATATCGATTCAGAAATATGCTTTAAATTGTTATAATGACATTAACGTAAACCTAAAATTAAATTGGAAAAAACTAAACAACTCAATACTTATCTATAGTACGAACAACAAAGGTACTAATGAGAGCGGGCGCGAAGGGCAGGCGGCGCAGGGCGGGCGGCGCCGTGGAAATAAGTGGAAACTCTTCCTGCGCGCACGCACTCACTGTAATTAGTTAACGCAGACGGATACGTGGGTAAAAACGTATTCCACAAAGGTAGATAGTTTTGTACAAGGAATTTTAACTAATTTGGTTGAATATTTGTTTATTCATATGCTTTAATTGTTATTGAATAGAATAAAATATAACAGTATAAACGGAGGTCCTTATTATATTTTCATCAGTAAACCTAATATTTAATGATTGGCCCAGCGGGCAAGCAGAAATGCACGAAGAGCGGTATATTAGATAATAATAAATAAACTAAAATTTTAAAATTGATGTCTTTGTATCCTTAATTTATTTAGTAGGTATCATATCGACTATATCAATATGGGTCAAGCACAAATCGATGTCACATAAAAATTATGTATATCATAATGTTATATTATTAATTGCCTAATAAAGAGCCGGAATACGGAAGCTAATATAAAAGCGAAATCCAAAGTTCCCTGTTGTCTCAAGCTCACACTTGCTCTATGATTCGGTTGACACGCGTGCGCTCGGCCGAGCGCCACTCGGCTCTATTTCCGTCTCTCTCCTGCAATAACAGT